>JAZGTK010019347.1:0-11426 GCA_036877625.1 Ambastaia sidthimunki
GCCAACGGCCTCCACCACAGACAGACTATACCTCTGATTCTACAACACACAAGCACAGAATCCCATAAAACCTGTCAACATGTCCAGCCCATATTTTTTACAAATTTTTTCTTAAAGGAATTGAATGCTGTTTACGCTTATAATTCTGAACTAATGCACTAATGCTGAACGCTTATAATTCTATAGACCATAATCTGAAAAAAAAATCCCATTCTCATACACATAATAGTAGCTTTTTAATAATGACAATAATAGTGACATTTATTTAATAGTGATAATTATTTAATAGGGAATAATGATAATAATTTTTTCATTGTATCTGAATAATTCTTCTATGATTATTAATTAATTGATAAAAAAATGAGAAATAAATAATGAGAACTACAAAAAACAAATAAAGACACTATAATGAGTGGGAACTGTGCTTAATTGTAAAACAAACTTGGTTACTGTAAATAACTGTAAAGTATAACTTGGTTATACTGTAAATAATTTTTTTTTTAGCATGCAAAATGTTTTTTTATCTTTCCCAGACATGTTTTTGTAAAATTCCCCCAATTAGCATGCATTCAGAGATTCTATAGTTTCAATCCATGTTTCTGAAGATCCACAAACCCGCAGAGTTTAGCTCCAACATGCCTGCCTGGATGTTTCTAGCAGTCCCAAAGACCTTGATTGGCTGGTTCAGGCGACCCTAAACTCTGCAGGTCTGTGAACCTTGTTGGAGATTTCTGCTATATTCCATCAGCTATACCAATATATACACTGACCTTTTGAAGAAACCTCAGGCAGGCTATAGCAAGTAAGGTGCAGACAGACACAAAAGAGATTATTTCTATAACTGTTAATAAGTTAAATATGCTTACTTTTAAGCAGTTTGCCAAGGCTGAAATTATTCCCTGGGCCAGAAGCTTCTCTCTAACTACAGCGCTGTCAGGACACAAGTTTCCTAGAGTGTATAAACAGAGTTCCTAAAAAAAAGACAAAAAATGCAAACTAATGAGGACAAACTCAATGGCCTTTCCCTAAAATTGACCATACAGCTGTTAAGACACTGACCGTTAGCTTAGTGCTCTGACTGGAGAGGTATGTGAGGAGGTACGGGCCAGCAGACAGACAGGCCTGACCCACACTGGGGTGAGGAGAGTGAGACAGCTCATGAAGACACCGTGCGGCCTCCAGCTGGCACTGGGCATTATGAGCACTGAGCTGCCCGACCAATATGTGCATGCTGTTCTCTGATCTGAAGACAAACACACACGCAGTGTTAGTGGCTGGATGATACAGTCTTCAATACTGTGAACAAAAACAATCAATAAAGTGTGAGGCTAACTAAAAAAAGATCTGGTGAGGTCATACTTGATGAAAATGAGTTGGGTCTCTGGGTTTCTGAGAGCTTTTCTAAGAGATGCAAGGTGAGATGCTTTTTCCTCCCCACCACACTGGACTCCACGTACCATCTCTCTGACCTGTGGTACATACACAATCCATGGTGTCAGTCATTGAGAAACAGTTGTCTGCCTCTTCTATGCACACAGTATGTAGCGCAGACACAAATGTTACCTGTTCGGTTGACAGAGGGGCTGAGCCTGTCTCCATACAGTCTTCATCTTCCTCATCTACATTTTGCAAGAGTCTTTTACTGATGAGCTGTCTGTCTCTTCTCGCCTGTCTAAGAGCTATGAAGAAATAATGGTATTAGTATTGCATTATTTAGACTACATTAACATATTAATCTGACATTACTGTGCTAATTTATCAGCCTTTTAATTTATTGAGGACCGGTAAAATGACCGTCATGATATTTAACAATGTTAGGGAGAACATTTAGACCTCACAACACACACTTTTCTCAAATTCTCTTTTCTTCTGTTTAAACTCCTCCAAATCATTGGCAGATCGACTTGCTTTATGGCGGGTGGTTTTCAGTCTCCACATGTTTTAATGATCTCCAAGTTTACTTTATCCAGATTTGTTTGTTTTTTTTGGTGTAATGCAATAGCTCAATGTCTATTGACTTAAATTGATTAAAGTAGAAATTAAACGAAAACAATCTTCAACTGCGCTTTGCCTTCTATCACACATTGATACCACTCTGTGTTGCAGTTATTTTACTAAAGTCAACTGTGAAAGTAACCTTTCAAAATAAAAGTACAATACTAAATTCTTATTTGAATGCTCGTCAGAATAGCATAGATCCTCAATGCTCAGTAAAAACAATCCTGTATACGTACATTTACAGTATAAATGGTTTTTCATTTATACTGTATAATTCTTAATTGTTCTGGAACTTGCACATCTGTGACAAAATCCTTGCGTGTGCAAAATACTTGGCAATAAAGCTATTTCTGTTCAACTTAGTTTGATCATTTAGACTTTTATTGTGAAATATTATTTATTCTGCCCTCTCACTGTGACTTCACTTTCGCGGTTGCTTCACTCATCTGTGGAGAAAATTCGAGTAAACGTTCGCGATTTATCTCAATGCCAGTAGAAAAACAACTCAGATTACATTCAGAATTTCATATACGGTTTCTAGGTAGGTGACCTGAAATATGGGTTTTGAGATATAGTTACAAATAGACACTAAAGCATTTTATTTATCCAAACCAGCAAAACATTAGTACCACATGTTTAAGTCGCATGCCATCATTCGGTTAAGCATAGGGTTATAGAATTATTATTATTATAGATTTTTTTAAAATATACCATTTTATAATTATCTATCGATAATATTTTAGATGTATTATGTGATTGTGTGTATTATATATACAGTAGGTGGTATAACTGGCAAATGTACACAGGATCAGACCATGTGGCCATGTTGCTGCTTGTCATGATTTGTAATTTGGTAAAGATGTCCAGTGTTTATGTTTAGATGCATTCCATAAACTAAGATTTCTAAAATAAACTGCCTTTATCTTTCAGGTGATACAACTTTCAGATACTCACATCCACAATGTCAAAGTCAACCAAGCGCAAGCACGTAGTCAAAGAAGTTCTGGAGGACTATGTCACGCCTACTGAAGGCCAGCAAATTATGAGGGTACAGATTCTGTATTGCATTGAAAAGTTCAAAAAATGTTTGTAATACTCACACACCTAATACGGGTCACAGGTCTTGGGTAGCAATGGCAACAACCTCCATGAAGCTGTGACTGATAACGGAGAGCAGTTCTTGCTCAGCATGCCCACAAAGTTTCGCAAGAACATCTGGATCAAACGAGGTAAGTTTGGCTTTGCCTTTTTAAAATATCAGACACTTTGTTCTTAATGTGGCTAAAAGGTTTTCACTGTCTCTCTGTTAGGAGACTTTGTCATCGTTGATCCCATTAAAGAAGGAGGAAAAGTAAAAGGAGAAATTAGTTTTATACTTTACAGGGACCACATCCAATATCTGAGGAAGCTTGGTGTCTGGTGAGGCTGTTATGTCTTTGTGTTGTGTCTTTTGTTTTTGCATTTGCAACATAATCAGTAATTCCTTAAATCTTGCCTTTAAACTGTTCAAGAAAAACATTGCATTAATGTGTTTTGGTAAACAGTATTTTCACACTTCACACAGGCCAAAAGGATTCCAGGAATCTCACACATCTTCTGGAGCATCTAAAGGAAGAAATGAAGAAAAAACAGAGCAGGAAGAGTGTGACAGTGACTCTGAAGATGACGACAGCGATCTATTCGTCAACACTAATCGTGCCACTGTCCTCTACAGCGAGAGTGAGGAGGAGACTGATGAAGATGATGATGATGAAGAGGAGTGTGATGAGAGAGCAGAAAACAGTCTGTAGATGGACAGACATCTTATACTGGAGGATGCATCTAGATCAGTGTGAGCAGAAGTGTTTTTCTGTAAGGACACTTATTTAAGCTAAAATACCTGGACAAACCACATTGATGCTGGACACTGAACTGAATTTCAGGGCTGTAATTGCATTATTGATTCCTCTCTGATAGTGTTCTCAAACTGAATTAACAGATTTTTTTCTGATGTAATTTGTGTTTCCAAATTTTCTTTTTGAAAAAATGAAAATGATTGTGTATCATAATTTTTGTAAATAATGTGTTGTAATAAACTTTTTGTATGCTACGTCCACTCTTGTCAGCTACATCATAGTATTTATCCAAATGGCACTTGCCAATGTTGAACCTCTTGAGTAACATCCTGGAATCAAAGACCAGTATGATTTTTCCATATTGCAACATTAAGCACATTACCCACCTATTAACATTATTATAATGGGAAAACAATATTCTTGTTATAATACAGCAGTGAAAATCATCCTGTTTGGGCACTGTTATTTATTTTAGAGTGTAAGTCAACAAATGAAATGCAGCATACAGGTGCTTATTTTTCATGAAAACCCTGATAAAACCTTTATGGCCATTAAAATGACTTTTACGCAATGTTAATGTTAACAAAAATTATCAAACATAACAATTTCAGTATTATAATAACGGTATAATTTAGACAAGCAGAACCAATCTATTCTTACTAAAATCATGATTACCATTTCATGTTATTTCAAAATACACTTACATATGTCTGCAAAATATATAAAGATTCATACTGCATCTTTGTTGAATGGTGTTGCAGTGAAAAAGATAAAAGTAACAAACATTTTAACTTAAAACAATAAGCCTTATAAATTTGAAATAATACAAAAGATCATGCAATGCAAAATACCAGAAAAGCAGTTTTTCAGCCAGGTAAATGGTCTAACAAGCTAAACATAAACACAAACAGAAAACCAGATACAAGAGGCTGGCTTTTACACTCCCCTAAGGGGTCAAGAGTCATTTAAATACTGGTTGTCTAAACTTGCTGGATGAGAACTTGTTTGAGCCTAACTAAAAAAACCTGTTGAGGACTGGCTTTGGTCAGCTTATCTCAAGCATCAGTAGGTTTGACTCTCAGTGTTGTGTTTCTGCACTCAGGGCTGGGCGTTGACGTTTCAGCCCAAAGCTGGAACATTTCAGCTGGGCTGCGCTTGTGGACCAGGAGAATAGTGTGATTTGCACAGGGCTCTCTAGGTTCATTTTTAGGGAAGTCAAAAGTGAGGAAAGCAGGGTGGGCGATGGGAGAGACCCCTAGTCTCTGCAGGCACATGCCCAGATAGACATCGTCAATAGGAAACAGATGGACTCTCTGCGATACCTCAAAGAGCTTGAGAGCCAGAGAGCCAGAGTAAACCACACCTCCTCCACCAAGATACGAAGGGTACAGTCCTTTGTAGAAGCTCTCTGGGATATAGTACTTTGTATCATTTGAGCGTAAAGGTGCTGCATTGTTTATTACGTCGCCCACGACAAACTTCTCCATGGAAAGCCTTTCTGTAGCTCCTGCAGTCTTCTCCTCCTCACCCAGCAGATAGTCCAGGATAGCAGGCGTCCTAACAAACACATCATCATCACCCTTAAAAATGAAATGGGCATGTGGACAGCGCCCTGAGAACCATTTCCAAAACAACACATCCTTCAGGGTCAGGTTAAAGAAAGTGTCCATGAAATCCCACTGGATGATGTCACCATATGTCTCACTTTCACGTTTTAAATTATTTTCTCTGAGCAAGTCATTGGACTTTCCCAAAAGGAAGACCCTCCGAACAAGCCCTTCTTTTCGTTCCCGCCCCTTCACGCTTCCTGAATGCCCCCAGGTTTGTCTAATCGCATTTCTGTTCTCAACGTTTGCACTCTGAGTTTTGATGGCCAGGAGTATCATTGGAGCTCGAGTCTTTGCCAGTGGTCCACGGTCACAAACATTTACCGGATCTAAGATCAGAGGATATTCTCGACAGTGCATACTGGTGACAAAATTTTTCATCATGGTTGATAGAGATTGATAATCTGGCATTGTATTGATGATCTCATAATCTGGAGTACACAACCCACCACCTGTGCTGATGGATCTTTCTCTGTTGTCAGAAATATCAGTGGGGTAAGCAGCATTTAGTAACGGGTTATACTGGCGATCTGCAATATGCTGGATAAAGTTCCATAACGCTCCATTATCCAGTTCAGTTCTCCAAAAGGAATTTTCAGGGTGAGGAGCCAGATCTTTGGAGAATTGAAGCCCAGTGGCAACAAAACGAGTCGGCAGCACAGGAATAACGACCTGGGTGCCATGTTTCATGGCATAGGTCAAAGCCACAGAGACATAGATGTAAACCGGGACCAGCACAAAACATGGTGAACAGATAAACAGGATCCGCCGGCGATATCGACACAGATGTAAAGCCATACACTGTGAAAAGAAAAAATAAAAAGAGTTAAGCTTGAAGACTTAATCTTTTTATATAATTATCTATTATAATTGGTCTGTTAAAAAATTATTAGATTAAAGGTGTCACTAGTACTTACAGGAGATTATTTGGACAGAATAAATTATCACAAATTGTTTAGGACACTATAGTATAAAATTTAGTACAAACCTTACAAAAATGTACTATGGTAACCAAATATCACAGTCACTACAGCTTTTGTTACCACATTTTAGAATTAAATGTAATAAAATATATTTAAGAAATTAAACTGTTTGCACTGTAAAATCTTAATACATTAATAAGGGATGTATTTTAAACTGTTTTCCTAACTCTATCAATTATGTTTGTTTTAATACCAGGTGTGGCTAATACCAGCTGAGTTTCTTTAACTGTAATAACTATGGTATTAAGGCTGAACCTATTATTAAAGTATAAAATCCATGTACAGAGTAAAACTTTACAGCATTAAATTATTTAGGATAAAAAATACACAGTATCGCAATAATGAATAATACTTAGAAAAATAGAATACTTAAACGTTTTATGAAACATTAAGCATTATTCTTATTTAAAAGTACAGTAAAATATTCTTAAAATACCGCAGAAAATCGCTTATTTCTGTTGCTGTATAAAATACTGGTGATATTTCGATTTAGACTTACCACTTTTCTCGTGATGAATTTTCTGACTGTAGATTTCGCCATTTACTTCACCATAATACGTACAATAAAAGTTTATATTTATACTTTCATTTTGAATACTTGAATACGAAATAAAACCGAGGATGCGGATATATGAAACGAACAAATATATACAACCCACTCTGTTTAATCTCTTGTGCCTGGTGCAGAGCGCGTGAAGTGGCCGCCTGCACACAGGTGCTCAACAGGTGTGTGTGAGCCGAGGCCACGCCCTCAGTTCAGACAGCCGTGATATAAAGAGGGAACCTTTCCCTTAAAACGTCTGTGTAGACACATACCTGCCCACCGCTATAGCTCAGTGTGTGTTGTCGCACTATTGAGCATGTTGTTACAATAGGGATCTATTATACACTAGTATTTTCAGCAAAATAAAAGCGTTAAATGATTATGAGCAACACCATTCATGAATTTAATCAAAATTGAAATATCAAGCTATTCTTTTCGCCACAAATTGTTAAGACCCTAAGAACAAAGTTCAACTTTTTGGTGTAAAAGTTTAATAAAAATGTAATTGTTTCTGAATGTTAGTTTAAAGTATAGAATTTACTAAAATATTCATAAACCAGTTTTAACTAGGTGTTTATAAACTAACATACAAGATCACTACTGACCAAACATGCATTTGAACTTTTGATTTAAAACCTTACTTAAATAAAATGTAGCCCCAGTGATAACTTCTAAATGTGAAAACTAGAACTGGTCTCCCATATTTATTGGCCAAATACAAAAACAGATGTATGTGATAATTCTGTGAGTATCATTGTGAATGGCATAAATCCTCATATAACTGACAGGTGGTTCTGTATGTTGTGGTTTCATTCATGTCAAATGTTGTTAGACAAGTGTGGTGAGCTGTCTCCATGTATTCAATAGAATCTGTTTGCGTTTCTATAAAGCCCCACATAGGCCTTACAGAAAACATGTTCATATAGGGCATTTTTAAACCTGAGTAATCCACAAGTAATCTGAGTAATCTGCAAATTAAGCCTCTTCATTTTTTAAATCTTAATGAAGGTTCTTAATCTGTCATGCAAAGTATGTGATGCTAATATTAAAATATGTGATGCTAATATGCTTAGATGAAACAACCACACCTTTAGTATCTTACTTTTTGGCAATCCACAAACACTCTTCAGTGGGCCATGTGCATGCCAAGCATATTTTAAAGGGGCAGTCATACCAAATAAAAAAAAATCCTTCAGTCTTGGCCAAACAGGTTTTGTTTTTGTACCACAGTTTACCCTAAAGTTTGAGTTAACTGATATTTTTTAAACATATAATCAGTGCTGTGATTATAATTATGTTTAACATTTATGTTTAAAATTTGTGTTGAACTTCTGTTGGTTGATCATATATTTAATATGATCAACCAACACCAAACTTCTTCTGGTGTTGGTTGATGACATTAAATAAACATTCACTCCCAAACTTTCGTTAAGAACTGAGATTTTTTCTCAACATGACTCAGAACTGCACCTATTGATTCACAATCCACAATAAACCTTTGAGCATTGAATTTCTGGAGCTATATAAGCAACAGCACATGAGTAAGTCATTGTGCTGTCATTAACATCAGCATGACTGAAGCCACTGTAGGCATGAGTTCATCATAGCCGAGCTGATATTCAATACAACATCACAACTGTGTTTTAGAGCTATTGATGGCAAAAGACTGTCTTTACATATTTACTAACACATTAGAAAATTATTGTTTCCCTGAAAAAAAGAGTTAGAAATATTACAGAAACAGAAAATAGAAATCACATACATCCTCATAAATTCATTTTTTAAAATGGTAGGAATTAAGATTTATTTTTTTTCCATATGAACAAGTGGTTTGATTTTATTTTATTTTTTACAAGTACTATTTTTTTGAGAAAACTTGCAAAAATTTCTAGCATATTCCAAGTCAAGAATGAACATGAGAAAGGGGATTTATTGCTGAATGTTAAATGAAATCTACACTTTCACCGTGTGAATACGACTCGGTTGTGTGGTAACCATGCACCCAACTACCTGAACCACTAGTACATGCAGAGGGAGGGACGCCTTCCCAGGCAGACAGGAAGAAAGAAATCTGCGACACAAGTGCTGCTTTAAATGACTGTTTCTAGGTGAGCACGCTAACTGAATCTTGTGTGTGTGAGCGTATGTCTGCATGTGTGTGTGAGAGTAAAGTGTTACTTCATCAAAGTTTAAAAATCTCCCATCATTTTCTCAGCCCCATGTCATTCCAAACCTGTATGACTTTCTCTTGTGGAACACAAAATACATTTTTAATGATGTTTGTCTTTTACATGTAATCAGAGTGAATACGGACTAGAGATTTTTAACTTAAAATGGGCAAAAAACACCATTAAAGGGACAGTTCACCCCAAAATAAAACATGTCAATCATGTCAATCCAAACCTATATGACTTTTTTATTTTGTGGATCACAGTTTTTCTTAGAAATGTCTCATTGGTGTCCATACAATGGAATTCAATTGGTTCCACTGTTGTTTGGTTACCAATGTACTTCAAAATATCTTCTTTTGTGTTCACCAGAAGTGAGAAAGTCATACAGGTTTGGAATGACATGAAGGTGAGTAAATAACGGAAGAACTTCCATTTTGGGGTGAACTATCCCTTTAAATTGTCATAATAATGTCTATTGACGTGTGTGCTAAAGTCCAAATATTGTAAAGCCAATACAATAGTTTTGTGTAAGGAGGAGTCTGTTTGTCAGGAATATGAATCGAATTGACCACTCACAAGCCTCAGTCCCCTTTTATTGTAATTGCATGGAAACAAATGACTGATACATTATATAAAAAATGTATTTTGGTGTTCTTTTGTGTTGATTAAAGTTAAACAGGTTTGGCAGAACTTGATGGTGGGTAAATGATGCTAGATGCTATTTTTGGGTGAACCAAACCTGTGTGTGTATACAGTATGTGCATTTGTTGTTTGTCTTTTTAAATGTATTGTAGGTTGCTGGGCTTTTAAAGGAGGGGTTAACAATTTATAATCCATCTAAAGTTACACGTCTAGTAGCCAAACACATGTTGCTTTGAGCAAGTCTCCAGCTTGCACACAGATATTAAAAAACAGAACAAAACAAAATTAACTAAAAGAAATGGACCATTTACAGACAAACACAGCTGGTCGTATCACTCTGTACGGTCTCCCCAGCATCATGTAGACAATACAGGCAGTAATGGATCTGATCTGGTAAAAGAGGTGTTTTATGCGTAATGTAGTTTTGATGAAATATCCTGAGAGACAGTGCGGCTTAAAGCTGCTGGCATAGGAATGGAAACATGTGGGCTAGGAGAAGATGTAGGTCTGTGTAGGCTAGAATCAGGCTGGATTGGTTCCCCCGCAGGTAGCACTGCGGCCAATGACTACTCATGGAAGGAAGGTACAGTGCAATGAGCTCATCTCACCACAAGGGGGTGACAAAGTCACCAACATGTCTCTCTCTGTTTTTAACCCATTAGCGTCACGTTATGCTAACATAACGAGAGAACAGAGAGCTTTCTTTTGCTAACACCAACGTCCGTCAAAAAGGATACAAGCATACTTGCGCACATATACTGGAGCACTGGTACACACGGGCATATGTCTACACACATACAAGCACTCAAAACATTAACCTGAAGACAAACACAATGCTAAACGCACAAACTAAATGTCCTCACATGGAAAGGCAGCCACTACTGTGCACACAAAGACACATATATATATATACACTGAGATTCGACATTCAAAGACTAGTCTTCCACGCACACAAAAGTGTAAACACATTCATTGGACGTACAGACCACCATTTTTGAAAACCCTGAACACCAAGGCTGACACTGGGAGCCAGTGTCATGCCCTGTGAACCCCTGCATACCTCTGTTTCCATGGAAACAATGCAACGACCAGTTGAGAACGAAAACCAAAACCAGAAGTAAACAGCGACCTAATGTTTTGTTGGTACAGAATGAATCCATCAGATCTGCATCTGTTGTGAATAACCGTGTAACATGTGCATGTAAATCCTATTAATGTAAACAAACACCTTACATAGAAGTGACTTGATATTGCATGGTGTCTGAATAATATCACAGTTCAAATGGGGAGATCCTGAACAAACGAAACAAAACAAACAAACAAACAAAACAGAGACAAACATGTCTATAAAACCCAGGAGTCTGTTTTACGAAAGGCTACAAAAACTCAACTGAACCTCCCTCATCGGCAAACAGCAAAAGGCACCACAATATTATTCTATTTCTAACTCGTGAAAAAATTGGCACGTAATTGTTTTTTATAATGCTGTAAATCAAAAAAAGAAATTACATATAAATAGTTTTCCCCCTATAAAAAAGTCTTTGCTGCTAGCTAGTAGACAATTTTTGCTGAAATGAAAATAAATATTTCATTTGTTTAGAATATCTGTCTGTTATATAAAATAAAAAATATTTCTCATAGGTGCA
>JAZGTK010019348.1:0-11426 GCA_036877625.1 Ambastaia sidthimunki
CAAATGTGAACAGTGTGTACAAAGTGTGAAATTTCTCATGACATTTGAGCAATATTTTACTTCCTATAAAGAAGCTGAGGGTGTTCTTAAGTAAAATTAATACTGACCATGTACTGTATAGTACTCAATGTTGCTTATTGCACTGCTAGAGTATATGTATATTGTTTTTATATATTGCATATTGTTTTTATATATTTAATAGTATACAATTTATTTAGATTTCTGAATGCTGCATTACTGTCTACCATTTTTAAAGGGATATTTGGAAATTCACACATTGCATTTGGGAAAATGCAGGATAATCATTGTGGCTGTGTCTCTATTCGATTGCTATCTGTCTTGTGCCATTAGAGTGCACTAAATCCAATAGTACACTGGAAATGATACATGTACAGGTCTAAAACAGTATGGCAGATGTTCTCTGATGGTGTATTTCTAGTGGATTCTTTATACGTTTTGGATCATATAGTATGATAGTATAATGTATGGACTAATATTATCCACAATTCCTTGAGTAATAAAAAGGGGATGAAGCAGCCACAACAGTTTGTATTTGTTTGAAATAAGGTTAAATGATAATGGTTTGGTTAATTATGCTATGCTATTAAGATGCAATTTATTATGTGTATGTATATTACCATCAACAAACTATACAATTACAAACACCCTGAAGCACCCCACACAATGAATTTAATGTACTATGGCTGCTGTATCTTACACAGGGCCTGCTATCACATTTTTAATGGGTCAATGAATAAACTACAACGTAGTTGCACAATGTTTATGGTTGTTGTCCCCCTAACGACATCCCTCAAATGTACTATTAGCATTGGTGGTAGGCTTTGCTATGTCTGTATGTTTCCTTTGCTTCACAGTGTCATATTTTAATTAATACTTTAATGTTTACCAAGCAAACACTTCACATTTCCAAACTGATGATGTTTTGGAACTGATAAAAAAATACAACTGTAAGTACTTCATTTCTAGTGTTCATACATAATTCTTAATATTCTCTTTTTATTGAACAGTACAATTTGAAAAAAGTGTGGTGATGGGGATATATATTGACAACTGTAGAGACGTTTTAGTACATAGTTATTGTATAGTGTATAGTAGTGTACAGTAGTTAGCCTTACCTTTTTGTGATTGTTAGTTGTTTCCTACCTTTTGTTTTTTTTTGCAGATGTCCACATTTGTAAAACACTGGCTGAAACTACGTTTGTATCACGCAAGCCCAGCACTAGCAATGCTGACGTCATGCGTTTGCACGTGCACTCAAATGGGTTTTAATAAAAATTGCTTTAGTTGCACATTTTAACAAACAGCTAATTTTTAAAGATTGATATGGAAAACAGTTGGAAGCTCCTTCACGCTCCTGTGTCGTATATCATCACCTGCTGGTTCAAATGTGAAATTACGTTTCAATTCCACCCTAAATCTACACGCTGCCAAACCTGAGTTCAATTAGTGTTTGTTATATAGGAATTTTAGGAAACGTGATGCACGCACACACACACAATAACAATTGTAATTATATTTGAAACAATTAGAAGTAATTATGACTAGGAGAGATTGTCTCCCTTAGGTCTAATTAGAGCATAAAGTCATTAAATAAACATTTATTGTTGTCCTGTTGAAGATGAGATAACAAACTTGACATCTCATGTTGTAATGATAAAAAAGATAAAAAAAACCCTCCTAATGACAATTTGAATACCAAATTGAATACCAAATATACACATTTTACAAAACAAGCTAAATGACATATTCTGAGCATAATTACCATAAAAACAAACAAACAACTGTATAAAGACTTCATTAAATGTATTTTTTTAACTTTGGGGTATCAGCAATGCAGTATGTTTTGTGGTTTAAAGGTTAAAGCAAACTTTATGCTTATGACCCCATTTTTCCAACAAACCTTGATCATTTAATTTGCAAATCATACAATACTGCATATAGGGCAAAAATGTAGATGTCAAATTAAAAAACACTCATCTATGAACAGTACAGGATCGTGTGCTGTTTGTGAGACTACCTCACTAAAAACAACCTCACTATATTTAATCTGCCTGTAAATCAAAACGCAGTGTTTTGTGTGACATTGTGTGACACAGCTTTGGATAAAGCCTTACGTGAAGTTGTTTGTGTGTTTTTTTGTATTGAACTCATATTCTAAAAATACCAAAAGCAACTGGGTGACTGTCAGATATTTTCTCTTGGGCACATCCAAGTCTTGCGTTAGCTGGTATAACTGTCCACACCTCTTTCCATTTCAGAACATATGTTGCATTTATTGAAGGCTTCCTGTATTGGCCTATATGTATTTGGCATGTAGTAGTTTGTCTTCAGGTGTTTATCTTGAAACTTACATTGATACTTTTAAATGATGGAAGGAAACAAGTCAATAAACTCCGGCACAGTCATCTCGATTCCTCGAGGCAGGGAGAAAGTCACCATCGTGCTCGTGCTGTCGGCAGTCTTCCTATATGTGAACAGTTTGTTAATATTTACGTTTTTCAGAAGGGATTATTTTCGCACTAAAGTGCGTTATATATTTTTCGCCCACGCCTTGTTTTGCGACTGGTTATTCCTGTTCTTTGCCATTTTTTTCCTTATATTTATCTACTTCAATGTTAAAATGTCTGTAGGCTTGTGCCTCATTTTGTGTTATGTGATGGAGGTAATGACCTTCGCGTCTCCGTTAACTCTCACTGCTATGAGTTTGGAGCGCTACGTCGCCATCTGCATGCCCCTGCGACACGCCGAAATCTCCACTTCCAGCAAAGCTTTCCATTGCATCGTCTTCATCCACGCTATCTGCTGTATTGAACCGGTTACGATGACTGTCATCTTTATTGCAACGGTCCCCATCAGCATTTACGTCTCAAATGCCTTGTGTCAGGTAGAAGTGTTCATCGTTCACAACTGGCAGCACGATCTGAGGGTGGTTATGACAAACATGTACTTTCTGGGAATGTTTTGTACCATTTTGTTTAGTTACGTCAAAATCACACAGGCTGCAAAACTTGCAACCTCTGCTAACGGTAAATCAGCCGCAAGAGGCTTGAAAACTGTGATCTTGCACGGACTGCAGCTGCTGCTATCGCTGGTACAGCTGTGGTGTCCGTTTGTAGAGCAGGCCTTAATAAATGTTGATATTTACGTGTACATGGAGGTCAGATATTTCAACTATATTGTATTAATGCTGCTTCCACGGTGCTTATGTCCACTTGTATACGGGTTGAGAGATGAACAGTTTTTCAATGCTTTGAAATATTATGCATTTTGTGGGATTAAGAAGGTTTCGCCGAAAGAAACGAAGTGAGTTCTTAAAGAATAATAATTTAAAGGTTCCATAAAGCACAATGAACACTCACAGAACCTTTCAATGCACAAAAGCTTTATTTATTTGTTTGTCTGTTTATTATTATTATTAGGCTATTATAAATACCATTGCTTTCTAAAAAGCTAAAAAAGAAAAGGTTATTTTAAGAACATTTCACTGAAATGTTTATTGGGGAACCAAAAATGTTCCTTCTAAGGCATTACTGTAAAAAAAAAAAAACAACCTTTATAGCGCCTTTATTTTTAACATTGTAAGCTGATTCTAAAGATTTTGCTTCTGATATTATGATCTAACTATATACATTTTTTGCTGTTAGTGTTATTTATTGCATTTTTGTTTTTTTCCAAAAATATAGGCTCAAGAAGCACTGTTAAGCAGATAAGGAAATCTTTTCACATGTACACCCTATACTGGCACTGTTACTAATGTAATATCACAGCATAATTTATGTTTAGCTATTAGGATTACTGTGAAAAATAAAATTGATTTAATATAGCTACTTTGTGTCTTTGTCAAATGTATTTAATGGACACTTTATGACCACCTCTATTTTATAATGTGAAATGTTTAAACTAAATGGCTGTTTTTTTTTACAGTCAAACAGCTCAAGACATGTCTTTATTGTCCATGATTAACACTGTGGTTTACTGGTTTACATAAACCCTGTATGGTAAGTCTGATTCTATACAAAGCATTTTTTTCTTCCCTCAGTGAAACTTCTACCTTTAATGATTTAGTTAAACATTATGTCTTTCAGATCTATAGCACAAAATAAAGATGACTTTTTTTAATATTAAACGATTTTAAAACAGAAAAAAGTTTTGTTTAGAACTTTGAAAGGTTTGGACTAAAATCGTGAGATTCTTTGAGGCATGCCGAATCAAGTGATATCCAGTGTTCCCTTGTCCTTCATTTAGAATTTTCTTATAAATAAAATCTTAGGAATGCAATTACCTAACTTTATAAAACTTAGTATGATTCATTATCCTCATTGTCTGAGGGTACCTAAGTTTGGAGCTGGCGCTCCTAGTGGTCAAAAGTTATAACTAAATTTCTTAAACTGCTTATGACTTTTGAATAGGTTATGGCAATAAACACACAGATAGAAGATAATCCCAACATTAACCACAGCTATTTTGTAAACTTCATCTTAGTCCCTGTAGCGCAGTAAGTGGCCACACATAAGGCCTGTCTGGTAAATGTGGTTTTGTACAAAGCATTTTCATTTTTTCAATTCCAATTATTCCATAACATGAATTGAAATATTTTTCAATCCTTTTTTTGCAAGACAATCTTCTGCTACGCTGTTTTAATTGACAACTCAGTTTTAAATTAATATTTCACGCCGTTCATACCTATTTATTTGGCGTGCATCCATGTAAAAACAAAAACACAAATATGTAAAATAATCGCTTTTGTTCAATAAGTTATATCGCTTTTATTCAATATGTTATGTAATAGGTTATATTTTATTATTATTCAATAACTTATATTTACCAACATATTGCTTGGTTCAACAGAAACGGTTCACTTTCTCCGTCTCTCGTCTCTCTCTATTGAGTCATCACGTACTGTGCGCGTTTTTCATGGGCTGTGTGAGAACATGTTGCGCTATGCAGAGGAATGAAAGCCGGGCAATAACTTATTCAGTGTTTGTTTCTATGTAACAATGGGAATGTCGCCACATTTGAGCCTCTTTTTATTTTTATACGTAATCAATATATCGGACAAATGTTTTGGTGAGATGTTCACTTCGATGATGAGCGTAAATCGAGCTGTTTTCGCAGAAAGACAACTTATCGATCACTTAAGAATATACATACAGCGCGAAACGCAAAGGCTTGATGATATAAAACGGTAAGAAAACCATTCTTACTTTAGTTATTGGCACTATAATATAACTTTGATAACGTTCTTATAGTATTGTCACATAACCACTATCGTAAATCGAGATTTTTATTGCCATTTTTAACTGTAACTTTGATTTTTCTTAATACAGTAAATAGTTCTCTTACGCCAACTGTTTTAAAGGTTCTTTTCAAGAGTCACAGCTTTGCACAGCGGGATATACAACGAGCCTTCAGCTACCATAGCCAATCCTCTTGTTGCATTCAAACTGCTCAAAAGACTTCAGTCTGAATGGCTGAATGTAGTTCACAGCAATGAAGCTGAAGAAAATCAGCAAGGTAGGTTGTTGCCCTTCACACATACATATTTAAAGAAAATCTTAACCTAAATCTTAAATCTTACCTCTCCGTCTCTCACAACCCCCATGTTTTGCTTTAGTCCTCAGGGAGGGCTATAGGATGATGGAAGACAGCTTACCGAAGCTGGAGGACATTCAGGGGGCAGCGAAGGGGCTGATGAGACTTCAGGATGTGTATAATCTTCATGTGGAGGGGCTTGTCAAAGGCCATTTCCAGCAGATCACAAATGGAAATGCTGTTGACATTTACAAACCTCCTGTAACTGATGTCCTCTCTGGGGACGATTGCTTCCTCGTTGGAAAGGTGGGACGTGTGTGTACAATTGTGTTGATAATGCATTAATGTCTGCTGTTAAATATGTCTGTAAAGACATGTAGCATCAAAACACGTAATTTCTTTCTAAGCTTGTTACAAGCTTGAGACAATGAAGAGATGTGTAACACTCGCCCACTCTCCTAGAGTCTGGAATGTGTTGGGAATATCTGGAAAAGCTTCTGGAAAAATGTGTTCAGAATGTGTCTCAGACGGCACTGTAGCTGTCTCATCTAGATTCCACACACGATTCTGCTCAATTTGTTTGGTCACTGGTTTTGCTTTTGTGGTGAATGTCTGGCCTAACGACTACCAAATGGCTTAATCTCTTTCTTTATACAGAGAAGAAGAGTTCTGTTGTTCTTGCCTTGTATTCTTTTAGACATCCTTCTATTCTTTAATAAGCACCATCTGTTCTTTCTACCTACAACTAACAAATTAAAAAACTATTGCCAGCTTCTCACTAGCATTCGAAAAGTAACACATTAAATTAACAGTGATTAAATGCTTGTCAGGCATGTGGAAAATAACCTCCTTTTAAGCTTTTTAAGCTGTTTATTTTCGTTTCATTATATTGTACCAAACTGTACAGTGTAAAGTGATAACATGCAATTGTGAATTGTGTCAGGTTGAATAAAGTATGTTAAATAATAAACAAAAATCTTTTAGTATACATATTACCATATGAAGCACAATTTCTAAGCTTTTTTAAAGTGCTATAGTGAGCCGATTCATCAAGCCTTTTCTATTACATAAAGGCCTCATTTACTGTATGTGGTTTTTGCTCATGTCATTCAAACCTTTGTAGGTGGCCTATGATTTGGAGGATTACTACCATTCTGTGCTGTGGTTTGAGGAGGCAGTTCGGCTCTTTCGAGAAACTGAGTGGAGTCTAGAAGATGAGGGCACACTAACAGATGCCATTGACCATTTAGCTTTCTCCCATTTTAAGGTACAGTAACTTTTACTATGTACATTTTAATCAATGTATGCAATTTATTCATGCATTTTACAATCTAATGTATAATTTATAGTTGTTGGCTAACTTTTCAATGTTTTTGTTTTAGACAGGAAACATATCTTACGCCCTGAGTTTATCCCAGGAGTTACTGCTTTATGGTAAACCTTTATGGCAAAACTAAGCCAGTGATTAATCTATATTATTTATAGAACAATTAAGCTTGACTTAATCCTATTCTCTGACTTTCTCCAAACACATTTAAGCCTGATGCTTTGCCTGGATTTGTAATCCTTATGCAATATTAATCTTATCTTCAAGATCCCATAAACAGCAGAATACTTTATAATGTGGAGAAGTATGAGAAGATCCTTGGTGAAAGGCCTCCGGTCTCTAGCAACGGTTTGGCTTTAAAGAGGCCCAGCACAACCTACCTTAGAACCAGGAACACCTATGAGAAGCTCTGCCAAACAAAAGGATCTCAGGTAACATAAGCTTATATGAAATATAATTTTATTATATAAATGATATAATTATATAAAAACAGCTTTATATGATGTACAAATGTGTTATTATATAAAGAATATAGAAAATATGTTACTGTAAACCTTCACTGAATACTCTTGTCTTTTCTTTTAAATGGTATTCATTGTTACTTTTCATTTTAATCTAATTATTTAAAAAAATTGGTAAATACATTTAGAAAAAGCATTACAGTAATCGTCTGACCTTTATTACATTCCTCCACCCGCACAAATAGGTTTCAGGCCCAAATACATTAATCGTAGTGTTTGTTAAATAAATGCAGTTTTAAAGGTTTATATCCAGTCCATTTCAATAAAGCCTTCCTAAACTGATGACAGGAGATTGGCCAGTACTGTGTGAAAGTTGAGTGTCACTTATAACTAAAAGCTGTGTGGGATGACTTGCACAGAGAAAACACAAAAAGCAGCCAAAGTAAAAAGAAAACAAATCTCGTAGCAATTCTTGAATAGAACTTGGTAAAATTTCCCACTCGACTGCCTGAAAAAATGACTCATGATGATGAACTGTTTTCTCACAGCCCAAGCATTACGAGAACCCCACGTTATTTTGTGACTATTTCACCAATGGCAGCCCTGGTCTGTTTCTGCAACCAATGAAACGAGAGCTGATCAGTCAGCAGCCCTATGTTGTGCTCTACCATGGTTTCATTACCCACAGTGAGGCCAAAAACATCAGAGACTTTGCAGTGCCAGGGGTGAGTGTACTGTTCTTATTTAACCCTTATGAGGAATATCTTGGATATGTAATATGTCATTGCACATATAATGATACAACACTAATGATACAGCATGAATCATTAAAATATCTTTGATGTAGCAGAAGTGAGGTCAGGTTGGGCCGAACTCTCCAAAGTTGGAAGTTATTGAGACGTGGCAAAATGTTTTTTCCAGTCTGGCAATCATTTGAATTTAGTTGTTGCCAGTTATTGGCTAAAGTTTCCTGCTTTCACGTTTGACTTTGTTAAATAAGAAACTCAGTAAGTTCTGAATCCTACTGCTACTCTCATGGAAACTAAGCTTGCCTGTTACTGGCTGGCCGTGATGTGGAGACACTCTTTAAAACGTCTGCAGGGAGACACAATATATTGTGTGCTAGTCTTAGTTTCTTTTCCAGACAGTTTGAGCCACAGCTGCAGACAGAGCTGGAGAGAGAAGATGAAGAGCAGATTATGTGAATAAGTCATGTGGTCGGGATTCCGCTACGCTCACAGCCAGAGTTTTATTTTTGAACGGTCAGGATGAACATTAAATCAAGTTTCCGTGGTTGATTTTTTTGGTGGAGGAGTAAAAGTCCTTGCCAGTAGTTCCTTCATTTTTTTCTTGAGATTCCCATATATAAAGGAAACATCCAGAGAATATTTTTTTTAACTTACTTACTTGTGTTATCCTGGTGTATTACTGTTTTCCATTAAATGTGTACGGTATGTTTCACATTAATTGCAATGAAGTTTAAATAAAAGATCTTATTGAATTTGAACATGTCTCTCTCAGCTGAGAAGATCAGTGGTTGCGTCTGGAATAAATCAGGCCACTGCAGAATATCGCATCAGTAAGAGGTACAAACCATTTTGTATTAAAGACACTATAAAATTACAAGTTGAAAAAAACAAAAAAGTGCATTTTCAAAGGTCATGTATGCATTTTAAAAGTTTTTTTTCCTGGAATATTGACCAGAAATATTGATGTTTTATCCACAGAGCAGGAAAAGATAATTACAGATATGTAAACTAGCATGACATAAATGACTCCCATTAGCACTTTGGTCTGATTGTGAGGCAGCTCTCTATAATGTTTGTAATTTTTCAGCGCATGGCTTAAGGAATCGCATGCAGTTGTGGGCAAGTTGGATCGGCGCATTACTATGGTCACAGGGTTGAATGTTCAGCCTCCTTATGCTGAATATCTGCAGGTGGTGAATTACGGCATTGGAGGACATTACGAACCTCATTTTGATCATGCCACAGTGAGTAAAGTTACTTTTCATTGTAGGACAAATCATTGTAGTTAGTCACTTTATACTGTTGTTAGTACAAACCTTGCTGGATTTCTTTTCAATCTAAAGGTTCTGAAATAATCATGTATATTTAATGTATCCTAATGATAATTTTAATTTAATGCATAAACCACAATGCATGCACAAACAATGTCTAACGTGACATTTTACAGCCATGAAAATCTGACATCTTTGTTACCAACAGTCTGACTCCAGCCCAGTGTACAGACATAAAACAGGAAATCGAGTGGCTACATTCATGGTATATGTAAGTAAATAATTGTTTCATTCTTTTTTGCTTTTTAATGTAGAATAAGAGAGAACATGAGTACGTTTGGAATCTTTCAGCAATCTTTAGAATGATTCATTGATTCACACTGATTCAATCTATTCTGTTGATTCTCTTGTTGTCCTCTCCAGCTAAGCTCAGTTGAAGCTGGGGGGTGCACGGCCTTCATTTACGGCAACTTCAGCGTTCCTGTAGTGGAGGTATAAGATTGCACAGGTTATTTTCACAGTCAGATTAATTTAAAACATCCATAGACTTTACTCTGCACAGCTTTTAGAAGTCTGTGCTCTGCACTGCAGAGTGATAACAGATGAGGTCAGACATTCACTGGTATCCTGTTACAGCAAAGGGTTTTAGTTGGGAATTAAGTTTAAATTAAATGAACTGTCAGTAAAAGCTTTGCCCTTTCACCTGCAGGGAAAACAATGAATGTCAATCTGGGACCCAGGAATGTAGCTATTATGTACATAGTTATATGTCCTATATCGTATGTATGTTATTATGTTTATAGTCAAGTGTTTAGACTAATTCAAGATCATATTCAAGTTTAAGGGAATGCTTTTCAAAGTGTGAAAATGTGGGTGTTTTCTATATTCTGTAGTAACTTTCAGCCATACAAGCAAAGTAGGATATAAATCCTTATAGGATTTACAGTATAATATTATGTGATAGTTATATGCCAGTGTAGCTGTCAGTACTTTGTGTTTCGTTGTTCAGAATGGTGCTCTCTTCTGGTGGAATCTTCACCGAAATGGTCAAGGAGATGGTGACACCCTTCATGCTGGTTGCCCAGTCCTTGCTGGTGATAAATGGGGTGAGGATGTATCACATGACTAATGTTGTATTATATTAGTTTTTGCTAACCAAATTTTTAAAAAATTAAATGCATTCTGTTTGGGCCTGTCTCTTTTGAATTACCATTTAGGGTGAATTTAGGGCAAAGGAGCCATTGGTCAGATGACACGTGAGCCTTTATTGAATTAAGAATAGATAAACAGCTTTTTACACATTTCTATACGTACATTTCAGTGTTTTGTACCTTCTCAGCATGGATTAGCTCAATTTTTCTCAGTGGTTAACATTCTCACACTTGCTCAAAATATTTATCATGTGAAGTAGAGACAGGATGTCATAGATCATAAATACGCGATGCAGATGGTCTGGCAAATCAAAATCGTTGCATAATCTTTAGCTGAGATAAGCATTGCCTCGTGTGATGCGCTGGATTTAGATCCACACAGACATCAGATGCTGATCTGCAAACTTCTTGTTCTTCTCAGTGGCCAATAAGTGGATCCACGAGTACGGACAGGAGTTTAGGAGGCGCTGCAGCCTCAACCCTGATGAATGAAGGAGGCAGAAGAAAAGTTCAGGAACACATGGACTTCAGGAATCAATGCTCATAAAGGAGCAGCAGAGGTCGGGAAGAAGTCGACAGCCGAAGATTCCAGCCTTGGAAAGAGAAACAAATGAATGTCTTGAGGAGGTCTGATGGAGGCGCAGAAGGAATGGAAGGAAAGAAGAACATCCGTATTGGTTCTCTGTGTATGCATGTGTCAGAAGAAATCTGGCAAGCAGCCCGGAGCTGATCTCTTGCTTTTCTTTTCCAGGTGTCTATATAAACAACCGAATGTTTAAAGAATATGGAAGATACAGATGTTCACATACTTGTTTTTGATTTGTTTGGTGGAGTTTGTGGTAACAGGTTTTCTAAAAGCAAACTATTTCAAATCTGGTTCAGAAAATTACTACAATACCTACAATACACCCAAA
>JAZGTK010019349.1:0-11426 GCA_036877625.1 Ambastaia sidthimunki
TAGGTAAACAGAAAACGTGGAAGTACTGAGAGTCGCATCAGTAGTGACAGGGTTCTGTCATACAGTGTCAGTTTTTGTGTTTTGTGTCACTATTTGTGTGGCCAGTGTGGTCTGTCTGCCTGTAGAGGGAGCACTACTGAATTTCAATCTATATTTTACACACTCCTGTGAATATCTTTCCTTGGTTCCTCTGTTCATAACGGTTTCAGATAGTAGTAGAAAGTATGGAATGACATAATCTTTGAGAAAGTGCCTCTGTGTGTACTGTGGTAACTGCCCCACTGGTAAAAGTGAGCTGTTATCAAAACATGGGGAGAGATTTTAGATTTTTTTCCAACATGGACAGTTGACAGACTTATTATCCCTCAGACAAATACATTTATTCCTTCATTTGAGATATGTGCAGAATCTGGGATGCTGGCTTCCCTCTCACACTCTCACCCTCTCTTCTACTCATAGAATCTTTTAAAGGCTAAGGACAATTAAAATGAGAAAAAATTAATTGTCTATAAAAGCTTGGCCACAGTATCATTAGTGGTACACCACCAGACCTCTTCAGGCATGTTTTCCCCATGCAACTCCTCAAAAAGCTTTTGCTGTCTTTCAAACTATACAATCAGATGTTTCAGGAACAAGGATAGACCAGTATTAAACATGACGTTAAAAACATATAAACCATGTTTATTTTCATTGTCCCTTTAAAACATTTAAGTGTATGGGAAAAACAATTGTTCTTCTATCTTAACATAACAGGTTAGTTGTTGTGTTATTGAAACCCACTGTATATCCATCTATTACTTTTTCCTCCTTTCCTCTTTTTTCATGGAGTTATAAACCAGAGGAAACCGGTAGGATACAGGACGCTGGATGCAGTTGGCAAGAGCTGGCTCTGGTGGGGAAACAGTTAAGGATTTGAAGACAGGAAACAGTAAAGAGATAAAAATATGATTATGGAAGTAGAATTCCTGACAGGTGACATTGTTGTTGGTTTTAGCATGTGAAATGTCAGGTCCATTTCCTTTCTAACAGGGTTTCCTGCCCTAGTGCCTATAAGAAAGATGTGGAATCTCCTAACTGAGTCATATAGGCAGGATTAATTGTCTAGTTGTTGTTGTTAGTTGTTGTTTATGGGTGTTACTGAAAGTGATTTGCTCTGGACAAGGAATTAAGTTGAGGGTCATACGTGACAGCGGTCGTTCTGGAACATGATTGATTTCTACTTTAATTTTCTTTTAAATGTCATAATGAATGCTAGATGTACTTGAACCACCAGCCGTTATGTTACCCAGGAAATTAGCAAAATGATCTAAATTTATAATAATGCACACAAGTCAATACAACAATAATTTAAGCTTTAGTTTTATGAAGATTAGAATAAACAAGCAGAATCATTGCAAAAAAATTACAATGCTGCAATCACAGACTTTTTCCTTAGGATCCGTGAGAAAACTAGAATATTGCAAATACTATGTGAAAAGTGCTATAGTAAAAATTTATTATTCATCCACATTGACGATAAGACAAGCATATCATATTCATGCTTCAGAGAAAGCTCCTTGTAAATTATAAATGTTTAACATTTAAAATTTCATTGACCTCTGTGTCAATGTGATCAGGTTCCCCCAGCTGAGGTGTTCTTCAGACCTGACCTCTGAACAGGTGTCATGGTCATTCTGCGGACAGTTCTGAAACTAGATATTATCGAGCCCTTCACTCAACGTCGTCAAAATCAATGATCTCTGTGAGCACCAGCCAGCACTGGAACAGTGGAGGCCATTCTCCGTGTGAGAACTTCCCTCCTTCCATCTGTCTCCATTCTGGAGCCGACCCCCTCCCTCAGATCCTTTCCTGTGTGGCCAGCACTAAACTAGAGTTACACAATCCATGTGTCCAGTGCTGGACAACAAACAAGGCCTAACGTGAAGCTACTCTTTAAACGACAAGTAATGTTTTCACTTAAACTCATCTTTTAGCAAAAAGCTAGATGCAAACTGAAAGCAGCAAGTTCATTTTTTTACTTGTTTAGTTTGTTTCATATGCAGCGTTTTAATGTTCTGGTTTCTTGGTAACATGGCATATGGTTTAAGTTAATGTTTTGTGTACTGTGCAACAATGGTAAACTATTTTTAAATTGCTTGTTCCAATGTAATGCAGTCCAGTATTTCTGAATCAGCACATGAAGTTTGTGAGCACAAAGTGTCGGAAAAAAACTCTAGGCGAACCGCATAGTCTGTTTTAATGCTGCACTTGAGCTATAAGCTTTTAAAAACATGTTTACAAAATGAATTGACCATATTATCGGGGCTATGTACATGATAATAAAATACTACTAAATTATTACGTTTTAAGAGAAAATGTAGGTTGTTCTTGCCTTTGATCAACTGATGTGAAGCTATGTTATGTTTTGAATTGTTGCAGTGCGGTTGCTGGAGTGTTCTGTGTGGTTTTAAGCTTGTTTTTGTGTGGTGGTAGGGTGTTCTGAGTGACTGTTAGGTTGTATACTGACCAAGGTCAAAAGACCCCTCCCCTAAGTCATTATATTTTGTAACTAGATATGGCTTGAATCCATTCTTTTATGTTACATTTATGGGCATTATTTTCTTTGTGGTGGACATGCGTAGAAGAAAAAGGGGAGGAGAGAGGGGAATGAGGATGAGAAAGGACCTCAAGCCAGGACTTGAACTCTGGTCACCCATGACGCCAGCCTAGATGTCTATGGCTCTAACTAGGTTTGCCTTTAATGTAAGTCTGTGAGGTTTTTTTTGGCTGTAAATGAGAGTTGATGAATCACGCAGAAAAGGAACTTTAAAAATATTCCTTATAATTACGTAGATTGCAGATTTTGTCATTATGCATTGTCATTGGGCAACACACTCCACCAATGAAAGGACAGAAAAGAATGGTACACAAAAATCCAGAAGTTGCAAGGAGACGTAGACGCCCTCAGTAGTTTGGACATGAACAGGTTTTTTTTGGTCAAATAAAGCTATTTGTCTCCTATAAAAAAAGAAGACTGGCAAAGAATGAAGCGCACAGACCTGATATGACCCATGAACCAGAGCTTGAGATGTTGGGTTACAGCTCAGTGTGATATTTGTAAAAGCAGCTAACTGCCACTCTGCCCTGTCTGAACGTGTCTTCCCAAATGTGCTCTCCACTGTAATTACTGTTATCCACAATCTACTCAACAGTAAAGCACCTAAACCTGTACTTGCCTTCCACACTTGCACATTTGTATCAATTATGTTTTCCAGAGAGGGTGTATTTGAGCCCGCGCTCCTATGCGATGTCTTGCGATCCACTTATGGGCATGCAGGGATAATTGACGCTTTCAGACAGCGGTAAAACAGTGTGGTCAACAGCTGAATGCAGCTCTTCATTTTGTTCAGCATATAAAAAGTCAGGTGTCCCCAGAGGAAAGACATTAAAAATGCTTCTCAGATGTTGATTTTATGGTTTAACTTGGAGATCTTGGAGATGAAAACAAGGATTTTCTCTCTGCCCCGCTGTAATGTCGCACCGCTTGTGTTCCTTGTAATAATGATTAAGTGGAGGTGGAGGAAGCCCTTATGAGTAACACTAAAGGTATGTGGGCCATGGATGGGCAACCACAGCCCAGTAAATCTTATCGATTGAGTTTATCCCAGGGAGCGCAGGAAAGGTTTTAAATAAAAAAAGTTTGTGCGTGCCAGCTTGCCATAAATGATCAATGGTTTCTTGACCTCTGATTTTGATTTCACAAATGTTTTCAATTATATTCTCCAAAAGTTTTTTGCTTTGGCTGTCGTCCATCAGCAAAACTGTTTTTAATATAATGTTTGATAAACTAGTAACATAACCACCCAGAAGAAAGTTTACTTGTTTCGAATGAAGCTTTTGTTGCTCAGGAAGCTTAATTTATTATGTTTCTCATAATAATAAAAAAAAAAAACACACAGAAGTTGTTCAATAAGAATATAAGAATGTAAAATAATGTAACATTGTGGATAGCATACCTCAGATTTTTTTTTTGTTTTTTTGATTGCAGACCCATCATGGCATCACATTTGAGATCTCATCTGAAACTGTAGAGAAGACATATATACAATTACTGGACTCTTATTCTCAAAAGAAACATCCAAGAAGCAGAAAACTTCAGTAAATGTCTCAGTTTGCTCTTCATTTTGTCTTCTGCTGACTAGGAGAAACAATTGAGACCATTCTTTGTAATGGTCATTCAGTTTTCTGTTTTTAAATTGAAAGAGCCTGGATGAGAAGTTGGATGGGAGAAATCTTTGATAAAAGAATATTGTATTTGAGGTCTGCGGTGGGTTTTATGTCAACAAAAAATATATTACTTATTGTTTCTGTAGATTAATCATCTAACTTTTCTCAATAGACTGTTCCTGCCTTCCTCCTGACCTTAAACTTTGTTAAAGGTTTAAGATTTAAGTTATAAAACACAGACAAACACCTCTAAACCTTTATCTGTTTTTATAACGCATTAAGCAAGAAGTCAACCAATGTTTTTCTAGACGTTTTTAGTGCCATATATTTTACTTTCCACAGATCTTAAGATATCTTTTAAGTAAACAGAAGAAAGACTCCACTAAAGTGAAGTGAAACAAGAAAGACCTTCCAAGTATCTCCAACTTCAGGCCACATGTTCTTTCCCATTTGAAGATGTGAATTTTCTCTGTTGAAGAAAAATATGTTGGACTCATACCCAGTTTCTTTTCTATCCTTGACAAAGATCTGAGGTGCAGCTGTGTGAAATCCTGAGGGAAATATTGTGCTGTTCTTCATCATAATAGAGTAAGTTCTAAGCCTCTGGTTGTGTCTTCAGTCTAATGTGTTTAGAACCATCATGTTGTCCACTAAACTTCGGTTGACAGAGACAACAAATAACAACAAATATTAGTTGTAAACTGCCATTTTACTTTTATCTCTGTTTATCGTTGGGTGTTTTGGTTAGTACATCAGTGTATTTTTGTTTCAGGCTGTCAGTCTGTTTGTGTGAAGAAAGGGGAAGGAGAAAGCAGAAAGACGGCGAGAGTCTTTGTCAAAGAGAAACTGGAATCAGTCACACCCTGGTGTCCACTGTGGACATATCCACGCTCAAATATACAACCCCTCAACCTCAGCTTTTCTCTGGCCCTGTCCCATATGGCAGCCCACACTGTTTTGTCAGCTCATTCTGCGTCCTATCGTGTGACAATTCAGTATGGAAACTCTTTTGGTGCGTGTTTAACAGTGTTGGTTTGCAGTTTGTTTTCCTTGTGTGCCTATACGCTCTGTGAAATCCAGTAAAGTGAAATGGCTTTCCCAGAATCCACACACTTTATGAGCCCCCATCCCCTTCTACTCACAACGCATTCACCAAACATTTAAATCACACATCAGTCCAACTGTGGCTTCGAAAGTCCAAGCTTTCCCCTGTACTCCTAAATGAAGTACAGATATGTTCCCAGTTGTGGCTCTAGCCAAAGAGCTGCCCTGGTTGAACCATGATCTTTAGACGAATCTAGAGCTGGCAAATGAAGACTGTTCCCTTATTTTACTCTGACGTACCTTTGTTTTGTTTTTGACCACCGCCCCATTCTCCAGCTGAAGTGGTTTTGAGGTAATAATAAGAAAAAGAGAACTAAATGGTTTCCAAATGAAAAGAGTTCTCACTAGGGAGGAAAGAGGTTGTTGATACAGATAGAATGGGATCTTAATAATGCATTTTCTTGACATAAAACAGTTTAAAATAGTCTAAACGTGTGTGGCCTGCAGTGATGTTTTATAGAACAATGAGATCTTGATAAATTTAGGCTACTGATTCTCAGTCATTGGTTTCATAAACTCAGCAACGGTTTCTACAGAAACAGGTTGCTAATTATGGGGGCAGACCCCCAGTTAAGGTGTAAACCCCTGAAGTAAGTCAAAATGAAAGTCTGGGGAGCTCTTAAAAGTATGTGTTCATTTTAGTACATGCATGTTTCAACAATGTTTTAAAACAAGAAACCACAGGAGCTAGATTACAATCTAGTCAAAGTGCGGGTTTTCAGTAAATAGATACTGGCAAAGAATTTAAGAATAAGACAAATTTTTAACTATAAGACAAATCTTTAAATGTGGTGGGGTATTTTGCTGTGTAAAGTATCAAATAATAGTAATTGCCCATTAATTGATAACTAAATAGTTTAAACAGTTATATATTAAAAAGTGTATATATTTTGTGTTTGTAGTGTAAAAAAAAAGTAAACATACTGTATTTGGCAAATTATTATTAACGTAATGCATGTAGCTCAGTCTGTTGGGGGTCACAGCTGTGAGTAGGTGTGAACATTTGGGCCTTGTATTAAGCACCACTCCACTGCGTAACACAAGTTCCATTCTTAAAATGTGTCATACGTACAGTCTACAGAGGTGCCTTTAATGTTCTCCCACGTGTATATTTTTAAGTATTGACCTTTAGACTCAGTTTGGTTTGGTACAGTAAGTCTGGTGCAGATACAATCAGAGGTGTACATACCTCCCACAAAGGCAAGTTTGCTCAAAGAATTATAGAAGAATGGAAAAATCAGTGTTCTTATGTTTTCTATGATGTTTGTCTTCAGCTGTATCACTGATGCCTGAGAAAGCTGGTGCAACTCCAGACATCAGATCAACATCAGACATCAGACTGGCTGTAGAGGTATGAATAATCTCACAGAACAAATAGCTAGAGATTAGTACGGTTAACTGAGGTTTTCCACTTAATTCTTTCTGATCTTCTATCACATTTTGTGGTAACGCTGACTAATGTGAAAGCCCTTATCTCTCTCTCCCATTTCCTGTAAGGAGCTCTTGTGCCAGCCTACTGGCGCAGAACCAAGATAGCTCAAAGGTATGTTAAAATGAAGTAATATAGATTTTTTTTCCCTTATATGTTATACCATGTATCACCACAGTTACACAAATACATTTTGACATCGCTTTAATATCTTTGTTGTTTCTCGTAGACAGCAATAAAATGACATATTTTGTTTAAGACTCTTGCCTCCCAGATATTTTACCTCAAAACAAGCCCCAGTAAGCTCACGTGTCTCCTATAGAATTTGAGGAGAGATCTCGTCAGAGATTTTATAAACTGTCTGTAGAACTTTGGCTATCTATATTAATTTTGTAGCTCATACTGTATATCAACAATTGTTTCTTTTGTGCCTTTTTCTCCAAAGGAATTTATGATAAGATGTGGTCATCACAGATGAAATGGCATTACACATGGCGCCCTGAATAAGTCTTAGACTCAAATAGAGCCTTTCAGCCAGATTAAAGCGCTCTGCTTTCCCCCGTTAATGGAATGATTGATAAAAATGTTCCTGCTTGTTTATGAAATCTGACACATACTATCTGACAGACTGCGATTGGACTTTTGCCCACCAGTGCTGGCCTGCCCCTCCAACCACCCTCAGAAATAGAATGATTACAATAGCATGCCTTTAAAGTGGACAAGCTCTGATAAAACAACAGGAAAAGGCTTGTTAACTTAATTTGGAATCAAGATTTTCTTGCTTTCAAGAATGAGTTTGGCCTTGAGCTCTTTATGAATTGGGCCTTTTAAAAAGAACACATTTCATTGCTATGTTTTTTTTGAAGGCCTGCCTCTGATTGAAAGACCGTTTCATCACACACGAAAGTATGCGTTCTACCCTCTATCTCATAAAGAGGAGACAGATGCAAGACCGCAATCCAAAGCCAAGAAAGCTCCAGCTTTTATTAGCCAAACAGAGTGTAATGGGTTGAATGTAAACCAATGTTACTAATGGGTGAAAAGACTCTAATTATGATGTTTTCCACAGTGATGAGCTTCAAAAACCTAGAAGACATTTCAGACAATGTAAACTTCACACTGATGGCTTCTGGCCCTTGTATAAGCAGAAGTGAGTGACAATACAGGAAACATCTGGAAGTGGATCAGTGGAGGTCTTCTGGGAGATGACAGGGTGAGGATTAGCTTCCCTTTTCACACCGTCTCATGCCCCGGGAACAGTGTGGATTCTGTGGAAGTCTCCTAGCAGGATCGAACAAACTACATGAAGCAAAACAGCCGCAAGAATGATACTCAAAGCACATTGTAATTATCCTGAGGTCATTTTCATGTAGTGTAAACATGGCTGTGTTGCAAAGTGAAAAATGCTGGTCTGTATTGGATTTTGAGGTCAGGTTTTCCTCAGTGGGTAATGGAGAGGGCTTATGTTTACTGTTTCAGTGGTTAGTCAAGGGTACTTGAAGCAGGCTTCAATCCTCCAGAATTTCTTTCTGTTCTGGTCTATACTTCCCCTCACATGAAGCCAGTCTTCATGAAGCCAGACATGTTTGGCCTTCTTTGACCCACATACATGTAAATGCATTACAGATAAGTTTGTGCATTTCTTTCCATGTTACACTACAACCGTGAACTCTTAACACCTTTTCTCACTTATGCTTCTGTCCCCCACAAATGTCTCTCTCCCACCTACTTTCATTCACGCACACCACAGTTAACTTTCTCCATCTGACATTTTAATGCATCACTGCCCTCTCCCCCCACATTGTACGTTGACACTGTACTCCACTTACCCACAAATCTTTGCCACCCCTTCATAAATACTGTATCTTACGGTATCTACTCTGTCTCAGCTTCCTACTTAAACAAAGATGGTGAAGATAAACAGGTAAGACGCTAATAGAAATAGAGATGTTGAAGGAATCACAGGAGATTATGAAGAAAAAGGATTGTGGGATAGGACGAAGCGCCATGAGAGAGAAAGTGCGCAGTCATGCTCCTGGAATGTGGGGGAGGAAGGGGGCGGCTGGCGTGACTGGCCCATTTTTCACAGCCTTAATCAGAGACAGCTGTCAGTGTGAGGGGCGGCCGACCGGCCGTGCGGAGGCAGGGTTGGGGAGAAGAATGAGTGCGAGGGAGAGAGCGGTGCTTGTGTACTCTGTGGAGCTGAAGTTTATTTATTTCTTTAACAGAGTGGAAAGTCCGGGGGAGATGTGGTGGAGGGGGTTGTGGGATGAGTCCCTCGTCCATCCTGTTTCTGCTGGTGTCCTTTTGCTGTCTTCTTACTGTACGTCTCTCTTTAAGCATGTACGTATACTTACCTTCATTTAACCCTACACTGTCACAAAACAATCATTTGTCCTTTAGATAAGTAACTCATACAACTATGAATCTGGTGCAGTAGTTATGGTATACTCTAGTTAGTAGTACTGAGTTGTGTAGTTTGGAGGCTAAAACTTTGATGGCTGCTAACCAGAGAGGGGGGTTAGTTTGAGGCCCTCGATAAGCTAGCCACGGGAAGCTGGGGAATTCTACAGAATGGATTTCAACATAAAATGTGTTAAATAGATTTGGGGGTCCTACACTATATCTGAGAGCTAAAAGCATAACACAAAAAGCATGGAGGGGGCAGGGACTATAAAGAAGTTTTTGAACAACAGTTGAAGTGGAAATTTACCTGCTCAGTGACTTTTTATAATTAGCTTATCTTAGTTTTCTGTCAACAATTGTTTAACAATTCTGTTCTTCTGATGATAAATTTAGACTTTGGGTGGCAAAGGCCTGCGTTTATCACACAGTCCTATTCAGATGGCTGGCTGAGAGCATTTTAGCCTCACATTGGTGCTTGAGTGTTTGACAGTCAAATTCCAATGATGTCACAATCTTCTCACCTCACCATAACGGTGGGCCTGTGTTTATACAAAGACAAAACAGAAAGCTTATGAAGGAAAGCGTTGCCTCCTAGAGACGTGCAAACACGGCAGCATAAGGGATAGCTCACTTTAAACAAGATAAACAGTTACTAAATACAGCAAAGATGAAATAAGCAACAGTCTCATCTGTTTACTTCAATGCTAAACTTGCTACAATGCTGGTGAACAGGGTTGATAGAGTTTGATCAGTGGTGGAACCTTTTTGATCACTGGTCTTTTTTTTTGTTCCAATTCTAAAGACGTTGTTTATGTAGTCTGAGAGTGTTTCCTGTCTGCAGTGGGTACAGGCTCATAGGAAAACTTGTGTCTAATGAGGCCGACGTATTGGCTAATGATGGACAACTGCTTAGATGATTCAAGGTCCCTCAGAGACTGGGCTTTACTTTATCTTGATGATCAAGGAGGGACAATTTATTTTTTTATAGCTGGGTCAATCTACAAAACAGCTGTCCTTCATTAATATGTGTATATATTAGAAACCAAACATTAAACTTGAGCCATCGCCTTGTGGACAGCGTTTTGACCTATTGGACTGGTGTTACAGGTGACCAAAGCCATAAGCTGTAAGGCAATACATTTATAAACTTGAGGGCAATGAGGGCAATAACATCAAAATCACAGTAAAACAGTGAACTCTGTTCCCATCATGTTTCGACTGCCATAGTTTTACATCAGCATGTATTAATATTCATTTATCATAAGATGTAATTTATAAAATCTAAAAGTTATGATGTACTGAAGTTATGATAGATGATAATCAAAAAGATCTTGCTGTCAAAAACATTATCTTGAGAACAACTGTGTGATTAGTGCATGTTAATGACTGAAAATCAAACATAAAAAGCTTTAAATGTGCCATGATGTTGTGTGCAGCCACATAGTCAGATATATTCACGGTGTTTTCCCCCCAATAACCACCTCTAAAGTGCAACCAAACTATGCAATCAGTGTGTGTCAATATACAGCATGTGTGGGTGTGTGCTTTTTAATGTGTGTGTTTGAGTGTTCTATTTTGGTGGTGAAGAACTCCCCTCATCTGAAAGAAGTGTTCATTTCCTGTGCACATACACTTATCTGATGGTGTAACGTTTGTGTGGTCCCTCTTTTGTCTTGCAGTGAAACTCAAAACATGGCTTTGCATTTGGCTGTGTATTTCTTGTTTGACTGAGACAAAAAGAGAATTAAATGATTTTATGTGTTTTTGATGTTTGATGTTTGCATGGTAAAGATATGTGTTAATGTATTTGTGTATGTAACTGAATTGTTGTTTTTATGATTACATTTACAGTACGTCCTTCACAGGGCCTTTCAAAGTGAGTTCCAAGAAAACATGTACAGTGCAAATTTTCACATTGCTTACGGTTAGAAACACAAGTCAAGCGCAAAATTTGAAAATAAAAGAACACCAGATTGCAAAACACAACATTCAATATACAGTATGATACAATTGTTTATGTGGTGTTAAAAGTGTTGTAAATCAAAATACTCATGTACCATAGAGTGACTCACATAGGATAACAAATCAAAATAGGTAAAATAGAGACAGTAAGTATCAAATTAGGGCATAACAGTCAGTAGTATTGATCCTAAAAACAATCAAAATTCTTTTATTGCTGTTGTGTTGAGAAACTCAAGATATGTTATAAACAGAAAAGTTTTTAATAGTCACTATCTATTTGGCAGAATTTATGTTATTGTGTTACCACATAAGTAAATAT
>JAZGTK010019350.1:0-11425 GCA_036877625.1 Ambastaia sidthimunki
TGCTGCGGTGAAAGTGAAATTGGGCATAATATTGCGAGCACACTGTGTGCAGCCCATCTCTGCCTAGAAAGAGAGAAACTCTTTTTCAACACAGATGCGGTCATACACGCCCAGAGAACGACAGTCACGATGAAAAAGGACTATAAATACTTCACCTCCTACACATACACCATCTCACGTATTTTATATACACAAATTCTGTTATTGCAAACCTCCTCCCATAACTGATCCAAACTATATACTGAACAAACCATACTATTTTTGGCAACATACTTTAATGTTGTTAATTTACATACGATTTATTAACTTTAATGTAAATGAATGTATGAACAAACGTCCTGTCAGTGAGTGAGTGTAATGTGCAGTCAGCCAAGAACATGCATAAGAAAGACTCATTTCCTTTATCTCATCAGATTCAATTCAAAGACTACAAACTTACAATTTTGGTAAAACATGATATCTTACAGCAGCACCACAGATGAATAGCAGAGCTGGAAACATTGCACACAAACTCCTACACACTTTTTCTTCCTCGTTTCAAATCAAATTGTACTGCTGTACACAAAAGAAAGTAGGAAAAGAAAGAAAAAGAAGAAAAAAAAAAAAGAGTTAAATGGGATTGTTCTGTTTGTGTGTCTGGTTGTGTGTCTGGTTGTGTGTCTGGTTGTGTGTCTGGTTGTGTGTCTGGTTGTGTGTCTGGCCTGCAGATAATGCATGGGGCTTTAAATCCCACACTGCCTCTTTAAATTCTAGAGGAAGCCAAGGGCACAAACAGAGCAGATGGATCTTTTTCTTCATCACACCTCTCCTCACTTCTTCAGCCAGTCCTATGTCAAAAAAACTGTCAACAGTGAATAAATAATCCTGATATTAATACGTTCTTCCTCAATGAGCAGTAATTCCTCTGGGAAAAAAGCTCAGCCGTGTGGCCGGCTCTTTCTGGAGTGTGGCAGGGTGTGGTGTGTGCTATTCTGTCTATGTGGAACAAAGATATCATATAAAAACACTTCTAGTGACTCTGTGGGTCTGAATAAAACTGGGTAACAATGGGGAAACCTTTAGGGTGGTGAGAAAAACAAAAAAAACTATAAAATGCTTAAAGGTAACATGTTACAACATATGGAATGAAAGCACTAATAAACAAATCAGTTCGCAAAAAAAAGCATCAACTCCTGTCTTTTCCTCGCTCTCTCTTAAACACACATACCCCTACATGGCTCCTGAAAACAGAGAGAGGGCCTGGGCACTCCCTTCAGTCCGCTTCACACCCAGTGCAACTGGAAAGGCCTGTTCACACACACAGAGGGAGTTCAGACTCTGGACTCTGGATCTCAACACAGTGACTCCATGCTGAGTGTAGTAAAAAAAATGCAAAGCTGTTTGTAAATGTGAGCCCTGTTCTAGCCGCTGAAGGTCAGGGAGCTAAAGAGGGTTTATAGTTCACAGTGTTCATGGTCTCACGTTAAGCCTGTACATCAGCTTCCCAACCTCACAATACCAAACTCATGTTAATGTACTGCGCTGCTTTTTAGCAGTATTCAAAATCTTCCCCTTTCCAAAAAGGAAATCTGGCGAGGGATCTGATGAGGGAGCTCAGAGACTAATGACAAACATATTCTTGATAACGGCTGCCTTTCTTATATTATAGGCAGTGCTTCCAAGTATGATACATGTGTGATTCTATTGATCAGTACACTGGTTGGTTTAAAAGTAGACTTTAAGTTGTGTTGTTGAAATAAGAACTGAATAGTAGTATAACACTCATTTCCAGAGGTCGACTAAATGCATTTTGACAGCTACAATTAAAAACGACAGGTACACATTCTAAGTAGATAGAATGTTAGATACATTTGCAACATTTCATTAATAAACCAATAAAATCAATATCATGACTGAAACTTGTAATGTAAAATCAAATGTTTCAATCAAACATCAAACCAAAGGCCCAATTGTTTTTTTTTTCCTCTTCTTCGGCATGTAAACTTATAGGTTTACGAGAATGACTGATCAGTCTTGGCAACAATTTGGCAGTGAAACCCAAACCCATTAAAAAGGTGAAGTGAACATTGTTCTCTGTGCTTAGGAGATTTCAAGCTTCATTGGCTGGTTACGGTAATAAAACCCAGAGTGCAGTTCCTACATCCACAGAGAAAGTAAATGCACTGCAGTTAAAAAAAAAAAAAAAACCCACCTGTTTCTGTTTATCACCCAAACATGTTATTGGTGTCGATTCAAACTGTTAAATCGATTGAGCTCTAAACTTAATTCACTGTTCCGGACACAAAGGGTTTACAGGTGAATTACAGTAAAACATTCTAATGTTGTCAGATCATTATACTGTGGGTCTTCCCTGTAACACTATTAGGCTACAGCACCTCAATGAAAGCCGTTTCCACAGAGCTGATAATATGCTGATGTTCTGTCTATCAGTGTATCAGTAATGACAGTGAATCTTATGTAATTCCTCCCACCCCTTCAGATTTCAACATGTCTAATCCAATGACAGAGCATGAGGTCTATTCAGGTCAGTGTCTTCCTGTGTTTTCCTATAGTTAAACTGATGGGAAATTGTGCTCAACTTCCATAAAAATAAATAACTGGAGAGCTGCACAAAGACTACAACTTTATAACCAACAACTGGTCAATTACTGTTCTCTGTGTCAGCATATATATAAGAAATAAAAACCAATTGACAGACTGACAGACTGACAGACAGACAGACGTCAAATAATTTAAGGCAAAGGATGTTTTCCAGGTAATAATTTCAAACAATCAGCACTGAACTCTTTAAACAATTCCATTTTAATTCATTATAATCTATCTGAACTAAGACATTTAGGGTAACGTTCCTCTCAAGATTAAACGTCTATAGATATAACTGAGCTGCTGAAATCACAGAATCAGAAAGATTTTCTGAGGTATTTATTTATGCTCAATCCAGAAATTACTGTAATCTGTCTAAACTGTAATCTGGCCATCCCTACAGATGATGATGGTTTGTTGTATATCTAAGCATCTGAAAAGATTACATACCTGAAATTCTGTTTAATCCCTATAGATCAACTTTGGCTGATTGCTACAATTCCTACAGTAGATTACTACTGTCACATACACCAGCTGCATTTAGAAAAGGTTTTTATTCCAGTGAAATGAGCTGCCTAGTGGAGCGAGGAGTGCTAATGGAGTAAATCACTGCAGTGGAAAACTGAAAACTGTCTTTGAGACTGTTCAGGACCAACAGACCTCACGGAGATGTGGATGTCCAAAAAGAGGCAACTCTTTAAAAAAAGACATGTACCATGTTAGATATGTATCATGGTATACTTTAAAAATGACATGGTATCACAGTGCCCTGGTTTTACCATCTTATACCACCAATTTACTTTTTTGTAAGTAAAAGCACACCACAGTAAAATACACAGTTTGATGAAGTCTTCTTACTTGATCTTATAACCAACAATTGATTTGTAAAACCAAGCAGGGGAATTGATACTGAACGCTATTGATCAGTCATAAAACCTCGGCTGGTTTTATTTTTCATTTTTATATTCCCTGCCTGTGTGGCCTAGGTGACGTCAACCGTAAAGTAATTTTAAAGGCAAGTTCTGATAAAAGATTACATAGACAAACATTTTCTTTGCATACACCGATGAATCCCGCACAATAAGACTAGAAATGTGTATTAAGAAAGTAAATGGGGACAATTTTTATTTTTTTTGAGAGTGCAGGTCCAAAACTGGATGATTTAGCTAAAACGTCCATACCCAGGCGTTAGAGGTGAGGGGCAGGTGTAGGGCTTTCTCTCTCTCCAAATCTGTGTTTGTGGGTGCTGGGATTTCAGTAAACTGTAACACAAGCCCATGGTGTCAGGTCACAGCACCAGAAAGGTGACACTGGGTGACTGAGGACAAGGGAAGCCTGTGTTCACTCTTATTTGTGGAAGTGTTTGTGTTTTTTAGACAAGGATGCCACAATACTGGTGAACAAAGTGACAGGCCAAATGGTACCTTATTCATGCTCAGCATAGCATGTTCTGGAAAAAACTTATATTTGTCTTATCCACAGGTATTAATATTAACATGGCTTAAAGGGACAGGCTAGTTTACCCAAAAATGAACATTTTTTATCATTTACTCACCCTCGTTTCAAACCTATATGACTTTTTTCTTCTGTGGAAAACAAAGATATTTTGAGAAAGGTCTTTGTGGTTTTGTTTCTATACAACGGAAGTAAATGGGTGCTGTCATTGTGTGGTTACCAAAATCAAAATATCTTTTGTGTTTCTCAGGTTTTAAATGACATGAGGGTGAGAAAATGATGGAAAAATTTTCATTTTTGGGTGAACTATCCCTTCAGCACAGCAAATTAAAGATCACAGTCCTGAAATGCAGAGCATGGTCCGAGTCATAAACATAAATATACATGCAACCTCTGCTCCATTTTTATGCAAAGCATCAGTCCCTGTACAGAACAAACCTGTGGTGTATAATGTAAAATAATAACACATTTTCATACCTCTCCTCCTACAAAGCAGGCTGCTCACCCACAACCTCACTAGTATGATTAACACCACTGATTCATTTTTCACACGTTTCCTCTGCTGAAACAGACACCCTCTGAAGAAGAGGCTGGAGATCTTAAAAGGGCATCCACAGAGCTGGACAAGGAGTCCTTCTATCTTCATTAAAATACATACACTAGGGCTGCCCAGCTTTCGTATGGCATGAAGCACACTCAGCATGACTTATTAATGAGCATTGAATCTCAATTTGCATGGCTCAATTTTCCATCCTTTGGTACTCACGCTGCAATCTGTGCTTTATCACAAGGCTACACTCTTCATGGCTTCCAAGACAAATGCAACACCTGTGGACTGATTTTCCTATTGACAGCTCTAGGGTAACTTTATATTGGCAGACTAGAGCCTTAGCATGTAAAATTGGTGACAGCAGTTGGCATTTTTGTGGCTGATATAGGATGACGCTGTGGTTTATCCATTGAACTGCTGGGAAGACTTACAGTAGAAACATTACTGAGGCTTAATCAGTCATATCAACGTACCACGTTCATGACATCTACAGTAAGGATAATAAAACCTTGAATAACCTAAACATTAACAGTTAAGGGAAGCCATGTTAAGTTAGGAAAAGTCCCTGAACTGATTCGTTTCGTTCTTATAGCCACCTGTCACATAACTTTAGGCTCTATACTTGATTATACAAAACATAAGTATAATTTGGTGCAAAAGCATAAGACACATCATTTCCAATTATAACAGAGAAAAGTAATACGTTAGTTTAGGCACAAAGTGAAGATGTATCTCACCTGGCTTGTTGAATTCTCTATAACACCTACACCTTGCGGCCGCGTTGACATTTTCGCCCTGGGATTGTCAAAAACAGGGCCAATGGGGGTAAATATCAACGGAAAAACTTTTCAGTGGTGGACAAGCATTTATAAGCTGGTTATCAGAGGCTATTTGTGGCGTTTCAGATAGATGAACGCTGCTAGCTAGCCAGAACTAGCCACGCAAACAGCAATCAACAAGTTGAAGCCCAGCATTAATCCATATGAGAAACCTGACTGATAGTCCATATGAAGAGAAACTTGATTTAAAGTCTCCTGTGGATCCAGATCAACAGTAGCTCCTCAAAAGGGATTTATGAAGGATTTGAAGACTATAACATGGAACTGACGTAAATTTATATGATTCTCTACCAAATCCACAAGACTTCTAAAACAATTCAGATCTTAAAAACTACAGCTAGAGACTGTGAAGACGAACAGAAAGCTAATTGTACCTCTGCGTGGTATGTATACAGCGATATTAAGTGTTAGGCCGACCAAAAACAATTTTATCGACCTTCAAAATACAATAACTGTCAACAAAAGGTGAAAAACATCAACAGTCAGATTCCGACAAACAAAACAAAAGGCGCTGGAGTGACCACAGACACGAAGAAAAACAACCGTGAGTGTTTATAGTGAAGATCTTGCTGCCTTTTACAAATAATCAATCCCGAAAATCCTAAAGATCCACGAAACCGTCTTCTGCCACCCAAGGGTGAGAAATGGCTCTTGTATTGAATGAAACGTTTGCGGCTTTGCGCTGAGACTAACGTCCAAGAAGTAACATCTACAGTCAGGTTGTAAAATCCATGATTGGCTCTGGGCTGCGGTGAAACGGGCTTCACTGGAGGCGGATCGTTGTCGTACTGCGGCCGAGCTGCTCAAACGCTCGTGCCTGATACCGGAACAAGCGCGAGAGGCAACATGGCCGATCTCCGGAGCGAGCGGAGGGAGGGGCGGCGGATCCGTACACGGATCCTTTAGGCGTTCATCAGTGCTCACATACTGCGGTATTCGCTGCCGTAACGATGACTGCAGACGTCGGGTGACATCATGTGGTGGTTGTTGCCGTGAAGATTTTGAAATTCAAGGTACCTTGACCCAGGAAGCAATGTTTGCAAGACTGACCTGCTTTGGTACAATGATAAAAATGACCATTAACTGAAGAAAACATGCATTCAAATTGTAATAAACATTTACAGCTATAAATCATGAAAAACTTTACATTCCACAAAAAAAGAACAGTTCAAAGAAGGGATGTACCCAAAACAAACACACCACATTGTTTTCTGATAGACCAAATCTCAATAGACAATTGTGAAGCTGATGTCATGCCCTGTTGAATTGTTCAAAAGCAATTTTAATTCTGAACTTATTGTTCAAAAGCAATATTAGGAGGATTGTTAGGAGGATAGCATTGACTTTTTTGTTTAGTTAAGGGCAATATTTTAATTTTCTCTCATGGTTATGAAAAATGTCTCCACTGTAGGTCATTACTGCTGCATCAAGAATAATCACAGTAACTTGCCTCATTGTACAACTAGACAATACAATATGTATGTTTAGCCTCACCTAGGAAAGCAGGTTGAGGTGGTACCTTTGCATGTATAATTTTTAATCAGCTTTTAAATTAGCAGAACTTGCACAAACCCTCTGTTCTCCAATTAAAATGACTGTCTGAGGATCAATGCGACCCGATGGTTTGTCAGATGGAGTTGGAAAAACAGACATAAAATAACTACCTTAAAACACATTCACATTTAGCCTCATAATAACCACATGCACATATATAGTCCTGACTTAACTCTAAGCAAGCAGTAATAATGTTCAATTTGTGGTAGAGTTTTAGCCTGCTTGCTTTTAGTTCTGTGGCGTTGACTTGTCACAGGTGTGGTCTGTTCTTTTGGAGAGAACAGACGTGTTTGACATCTACAGAAAGTTTTTTGCCCCATCTGTGAGGTATTACCTTTTTCTGAGACATTAGAACAAATGTTCTCCTTTTCTCTGCCTTCATTCATCTTTCCTTCTCTCCCTGTGACCTCCTCCTCTTGCCGTAGAGATTGTGGGGTTGCACTAGAAATTGTGAATTAATAGAAATCCATGATGGTAAGTACTCGCAAACACACACCTTTGTTTTACTGAAGTAACAGAATGTATCAGGAAAGTCAAGATAAAACAAGATTTATCTTTCTTCTGGATTTCTTCTTATCTTTCTTCATTTCAACTGTGAAAAGTCAGCACTGGAGCCAATGAATCACTAGTACCCAGTAAAAAACATGATCATATTTAAGTTTGTTGCTTTAATCAGTTATGCACAGAATCAGAAGTTCTACACATTCACTAGTCATTAAATGTACTTTGTGGAATTAGGATTTCCCACAAAACAACCCATCTGGGCCTTATTATGTAACCACAATGAGACAGAGCTTAATATTTACCACTTACATTTATTCATTTGGCAGACCCTTTTATCCAAAGCAACTTACAGTGAATTTAAGGTATACATTTTTATCAGTACTTGTGTTCCCTGGGATCGAACCCACAACCTTTATGCTTCTAACGCAATGTTCTACCAGTTGAGCTACAGGAACACATACTTACCTGGTTGAGTTTGACAGTTAAGGTTGCTACTTGATTCTCAGAAGTTTCCAATGGCAGATATCTGGGAATAAGAATAAACAATTTGTAAAGGGTGCAGAGGTCTGACTAAGTAATAATAAAATTTAAGTAACAAGTAGGTATTTACTTCTTTTTACTTGTTAAATGGTGTTAGTTTTCCCATTTAATGGGAATGTTCTCTTCATCTGTAAGTTCTAATGTCATACAATATCTCTTTTTCCAGGTTCCTGTGATGAAAAGAACAATTTGTTACATACAAGGCTGGATCTTAACACAGTTCTGCCACTTATCACGACAACTGTATAGGAAAAACGATAATTAATAGAATCCCCTCATATAAGGAAAAATGTAAACATTAGAAAGTTAGACATATAACAGAGTCAGTGTTGCAACATTGTACATGCAACTTGCGCATATCTTTAGGTGATGAAAGAATCTTTAAGAGACAGTCTCCATTTATGCATTTGGCAGACGATCCAAAGTGACTAGAGGTCCAGAAATTTAGCAGTTTGAATACTCCAGTAATAACAAGATATATTAAAGGATATGTCCACCCCAAAATTAAACTTTCTCACAATTTCTAATTTACTCACTCTTGTGTCATTCAAGACATTCCTTATTTTAAAGGTCCAAAATAAGTTTCAATGCAGATTTAATAATGTTTTTTTAATTTGTAATCATTTCTGTAATAAATTACCAGAATTTAATGAATGTCATTTTCATGCCTGTTTTAGGTGCTGTCAGGCTTGCTAAACCATACATATCTATGTACATCATAATATTATGCATTAAATGGTCCTGAACCCTCAAAAAAATCTTTATTGTGAATAATATGCCTGTATTGTATGTAAATAGAAGTTCAGGTTTACAAATACGTATAATATGTGAAAAACAGGCTAATCATAATTCATTGTACTCTTTGAAACCTGTCTGCTGAATTTGGATTAAAAATTTTTTTATGAAAGACAGGACATTCTGAGGTAACATGCTAAGTTTAATGAATTTGTTTAATTAAAGGGGAGATTAATTAAACAAACTTTTTAATTAAACTTTTAAATACGCAACCATTTCATCCTTGATGAAAGCTGTAGTTCTGCATCTTTTCCAGTAGAGGGAGTCACAAAATAAAAATTCATTTTCAAGTCCTCAATATTGAAATGCTTAAACTTTATTTGAAGAACAATAAAATATGTACAATGTTTTCTTAGTTTTATTATTAGTTTGGCAAATAAACATGTATGTGCCCAAGTAGAAGAATATTTTGTTCATAAAGACAACAACCTACAGCTTACTGGAAGCAGCAGTCAATTCCTTTTTTCATCTCAACTCAAAGGGGTCACTACACAGACTTTTTTTATTATTTTGTTCCCTGAGGTGTAATTACAATATTACTAAACTTTTTGCATAAAAGTATTCATAATTAAGTAATCTATGCCCTTTTCCAGCCTGCAATGGCATTTATTGTACATAATGAAACTTTTATTTAAAAAAAACTCAGAATATTGGCCTTTAAAATACATTTGACTTATTTAATTTATGAACCATGCATGTTGTTCCAGCTGTACGGGTTTTGTAGAAATAGTTACTTAGGGAATGTATTAAACATGTAAAAGATAATTTATAAAAAAAATGTCTTAAAATTTCCATATAGAATATGAAACTACTGCTAAGTAACACATAATAACGTTACACAAATCAAAAAGGCTCTGAAGTGCTTGAATCCAAGTGCAGCAAGTTCTACTTTGTTATATATAATTAATTATAATTATATAATTAAACTATAGTTTAATAATATATAATTAAACTATATAATTAATATTGCAATAACTTAATAAAATTAAACAGGTTGAAATTAAAGGGCATCACAAAAATTAAATTAAATATATTTTTATATTTCTTATATATTATTAAATATATTTCTTACTCTTAATAAAGAAATATAAAGAAGAAAATGGCTTCCCTCATTTACATTTTCACACTTAAGTTCACACTTATATTCTTATACAGCCCACTATCATCTTCCTCATTATGATGAGTCTCAGAAAACATACTAAGAATAATGTCACTTGATCCCTCACGTAGATGGAGGTTAACTTATGTTTGCAATGACATCTTGGCTGTGGCTTTAGCCATGAGGGATCTAAGAAAAGGAAAAACAAAACAAAAGTGCAAAGCAAAAACAATAAATGATACAGCTAACAATGTGCTAATTTTGCTTTGGTTGGTTATTGTGCTAGGGTTGGTTATTGTGCTAACCAACCCTTTCAGTTACCAAATAGGGTTTAAATCCAATCCTGAGTGACTGCATCTCTTCCAGCAATGTCTGTCACTTCTTTTGTTTTTCACTTTTGTTTTTCTCAGGGTCTTTAGTTTCTCTATAGCTTTTAAATTTTCCCAAATATCTTCTATTGCCAATTGTTTCCTCATAATTCTCATATGCCAATCTCTCTCTATATATATATGTAGGGATTTCTATTTTCTCAGGGGCTATACATATATTTGGGTTTTCATTCAGTTTCCTTTCTCTATCATCATATCTATATCAGGACGTCCTAAATATGCTACGCATTCAGCATCGCAAAAGGGTGCTTAATATTCACCAGTGCGATCCTTTGCCTACATAAAGTGTAAGAAGTGTAACAGAGTGTGGTGTTTGAAACCATTTTTTAAAGAAATCATGATCACAGTAGTTAGTCTGATGTACATAGGTACAGTTGTTCAGATTGTAACTGTGCCAGCTTTCTTTGTATCTGTCTTTCTTTTTTTTTTGTTGAGTTGATTCTTTCTGTATTGCTTAACTGCATGGATGAGATGGTCACAAAACTCCTTATGTGTCTTGGAGTTCATGTCCATCACATTTTCAAGGTTGTTTTTACAGGTGGTGGCATAGCACCAATAATTGTATTAATAGATCTTTAACAGATGATTAATAGCCATTAATAGATCATTCTTTGGGTTTCTCTTCAACCCTTGTTTCCATCTTCTCAGCTGTATTTTAACATGAGTTATAGGGTTCTTTGTCTTTTCTATCTGTTCACCTTTTAGGCTTTTGGCATCCATTCATGTAGGATATTCTTATCTCAACACCTGTCACAACATGGTGGCTCTGTCTGTGTCAGGAAGCACTCCATTTAGAGTCAGCCTTCTATTGCTTTTTTGCAAACTAGCTGCCTTTAGTATTTCACTCAGATTGGATTCTCCAAAACACTTGGTTAGGAGTGCTTTGATGTCTCCTAGTGCCAGTATCTTCCTGTCATTTCCACTTCAACTGCTCTTATCCACTTTCTGGCTTTTTCATGAATATAGGGAGTTGAGCAACCAATCCATTGAGGACTTGTGTAGCCCAGTTGGAATTGGGAGCTTTAAAGCACAATCATCAAACATGAATTGGCTACTCACAGATCTTTTCAGTTTTCCATCTCCATCTTGTTGCTACACTGTCTTTGTTGTCTGTCAT
>JAZGTK010019351.1:0-11425 GCA_036877625.1 Ambastaia sidthimunki
ATCTAACAAGGGCTGTGTGAGGTGAAACTGAGGAGTGAATAAAATGTTATGGTTTGGGGGTCACATTAAACAAAACCTTTATTTTCCCACCTGCAGATCATCAACTTATCAGAACACATGGATGATTTAAACAGGATGAATCCCAGGGTAATAAACAGTGTTATGTGATTGTTACAGATGATGTAATGGTATATAATCTATAGCAGTATAACAGTTCTGTTCATTGGTTGTAGGTGGTGGAGCTGGGCTGGGCGGAGCAACACGCTCCATCACTTCATCTGCTGTGTTCAGTGTGTAAAAGCATGAACAGCTGGCTCAGCACAAACCCTGAACATGTATTACTGCTGCACTGCAAAGTGAGACATCCGGCCTTCCATTTACTCTCTTATATTAGCTATAATTTATTATGTTCAATATGGTGCTCGAAAATCAACTCTAATTAACACATATTCCCATCTTACACTGTTTGTGCTACATGAATAAATCTGCCTCAAACTGTGTTGCTTGTTGAGGACAGCTGTGCTATTACTTCTCAAAACAATTAAACTTACAATATTTGACTAGCTAACAAATAAAGAGGCAACAAAAATAAGACTAATTGTCTTCTGGCTTAAGTCAAAAGAACCTCCAATATGACATACTAGGTGTGACTCAGGTTCCTCCCTGAGTCCCAAAGATCCTCTGAGGGTCCAAGCCATATAACCAACACTGTATCCTAGAAACATGGACATGGTCTTTAAATTTAGGACAGTGTGCAGAAGCCCGTTGTGGGGCCTTAGGGAACCATAAGGGCGCTCAGCCATATCTACACACTGGAATATTGTAGAAATATGGGAAACATGGAAAATAGACCTTTGTCAGGCCAGCTCCATCAATGTGGGAGCGAGCTTTGTGTGGACAAGCACCACTGTTTCTATAGAAGCTGTTTCTGTAGAAAACGTAGAAGTAGATTTTGGAAAATCTTACAGGAATGATATGGTGGGTTAATTTCTTCCTGTCTGTCATAGGGCAGCGGAGACAGAGTGGGTGTGGCAATATCCTCTTACATCCAACTATCTAATGTTTCCACCAGGTAAAGCTCAATTTCATACCTTCTGTAAACATGTCAAAATATCATTTACACTTTTATCCAAAGCGACTTCACTTCACTGAACTTTCACTGTTGCAGCTCTGATTTTGACTCATAACTGATAACTGGGTGATGAAGTGTTGGTCACATTTAGTAACAGCTCTAAAACATATCAATTGATATTTGGTAATGAGATGATAGATACTAATTTTATTTATTTTGTGGGGGGTTGAATTTTGCATAAATATGATGTATATATCGGTATAAGCAGAAGAGTAGTGGTCATTATGTAGATATTTGACAGCTGAGAGTTTCAGATGGCCAATCAAGTATTGATGAAGAGTTTCAGGCATTCCAGAGGTTTGAAGACCAATAACTGCTGATGATTTTGTACTATCAAACACTGAACTATGTTTTAACTGAATGAACTGTTGCGTTGTCTAAAATGTTTGTGACCTGTGGTCTCTGTTTCACCCATTTTGTCTCTCAGTGAGAAGCAGGCCCTGGATCTCTACACCATGAAGAAGTTTTGCACTGATAAAATGGACAGCCTCATGACACCATCTCAAAAAAGGCAAGACTCAATTATTTATGAACTTCTTTTGGCCCTCAGTAGGGTTCCTGTACTGTAAGTGTTAGCAGTTAAATACATGGAAAACTGGGGCTAGTTGTAACTTTTGTTTTATTGTTAGGTAAGATTGACATCTATCTTAAAATCTTGGCTACATAAAAGCAGCTGTGTGAACATTTACATTGTCGCTAGAATATTTTGACATTTTGCCCGAATAGTGCCTCAGGTTACCTAACTACATGAAGAAAAGCACAGCTTTTTAGCAGATTAATTAGTCCTTTAACTAGTCCTCAGGTTTTCTAACTCATACTGAGGTACTGGTGCTTTCAGTCAGTCAGCAGATTGAAGCGAGTGATGGTTCTTCTCACGGATGGATGATGGTTCATGGTCACACAAGGAAGGAAACTCCTGTTGCATTCTGCTCATCCCCGAATATTATTCTCACTTCCTCCTTCTGTGAAACATTATTTACACATAACTCTCTTTTAACACTATCCTGAAGTCCACTATCTGTCCCTCCTGTAATTTGAGGAGGGATTTTTTTAGAAACTTCTTCCTTTGTGGTTTAGAGCATCATAATTTTTTCTCTTCTTCTGTTCTTCTATCTTACTTGTCTGAGAAGTAACAGCAGGAGTTTCCAGCAGGAAGATGTTGTATTGCTTAAAGCTGTGGTGTCCAGGAGACCACTGGCAAAACAAACCCCACACAAACATTCACTGTTTTAATCTATTCCTGGAATAACAGTAGCTGTCGTTGGCAACACTTTACAGACACAATTTTTTATTTTTGATAGCGAGGCACACTCAAAATCCCAGTAAATCTGTAGGAATGTCAAGAAAAAATATTTTTTTCAGATTTCATAATCAATAAACCTTTTGGCTGGAAATACTGAAATATTGTTTTCAAACCTTGTATTTTGTTCTTTTATTCTTTTAATGCGAATGCTGATAATTTACATAAAAGACCAGCTGGTATCTTTTTACTGTTGTGAAATATAGTTTTGTAGTCACTTGTGTGTTGACTTGATGTGAAGTTATTCTGGTGCTGTGAGTCTGGATTTATTGTTGACTGGTATAATGTGGGCTTAGTTTGAGTGACAGAAGTGTTTGTGGATGGTTCAGGTATGTGCAGGTGTTTGGCAAACTGCTCACCCATCAGATCCACATGAATCCCGCTCCCCTCTTTATCCACTGCATTAATATCCGTCCCATTCCTGACTTCCACCCGACAGGTGAGGAATAATTCACAGCTGCTTTCATTTGAGGTTGTAGTTGGACGTGCTGAATTGTGTTAGATGATTATGTTAGTTTTTCATCTCACAGAATAAAAAAGATCACAAAAAAGTCACTTCTCAATTATTTCTCATGACAGTGATGCAGAACAAATTCTCCTGCCGAATTCTTCTGTTTCTCAGATCTGTCTTTAGGTCTTTTTAGGACCTCAGATAATCTCACATATGTCTCCTGTAGTCTCAGACTTTGCTTAGACTTGCCATGATACCAAAGTCTGCAATAAAGTCAGAGATTTCAATATGACCTCAAATGTTTCTCACCAAATTCGATTTAAGCTAGCCTAGCCTTCATATTTATTGTAAACTGTAGTGCTAAACTCATACCAGCTGTCAACAAATTGTTCCACTTGTTTCTATCTTAAAGAATTTTAAGAGAAAAATCTGTGAAAATCGAAACTTTGACAACTTAAAAATGTGTTCCCATTTTATTCACAATAAAAAACATACATTCGAAAACTCACATGTGACGTGTAGACTCACATGTGATAAATGCTTATTAAAAGCTGTTTTATTTAACATGACCAGCTGAGTAGTCCTCACTTTATCTTTAATCTAAATAAAAGTGCACAATCTCTACCTCTAGATAGCAAAACAGTCTTTGTTTGGTTTTAGAGTGTCAGCTGTTTATCAGAGTGTATCAAGACGTGCAGGCTGTATACACAACAGGAGTACAGTAAGACACTGTATATTATAGTACAATATAAAGATTGATATGACATTCTGTCTTTGCAGGATTGTAAAAATACTGTGTGTGTTTTGTGTGACTCAGGCAGGTTGTGAAAGGTCAGACAAATAAAGTTTATTTTGATGTGGAACCTCCACAGATGCTTAGAGGTGATATTATGGTAAGATCTCTCTCTCTCTCTCTCTCTCTCTCTCTTTCTCTCTCTCTCTCTCTCTCTTTCTCATGAACACAGACACACACACACTCATTTCAAACTTTTCTTTCTTTGTAGATTGCATGTTATCAACATGTTGTTTCACTGAGGACTTATGAGCTGGTGTTTCGACTGCAGCTTCATACTGGGACTGTGTATGAACACCAGATTTCCTTTCGGAAGGAAGATCTTGATCATGCAAACAAAGGTACATGTGGTACCCAAAAATGCTTTTGGTAAACTATCATCATATTTCATAATGGGATAAACATTGGTTAAGAATTTGAACACTAAAAATACTTAAGCATGTATGGATATCTGTGCATTAAATAAACATGAAACCACATGCAATTTAAAGATCACAGAAACACACTTTTAAGCAACAAAAGTGGCTCAGAAAAGCAAAGTAAAAGTTTGTCCATCAGAAAATTGATTGAAGTGTGGCTTTAGGGTTTAAATGTATCATGTAGTTTTAGGCCCACTGTATCACACAATACGTTTGTACTACAAACATTTAAATACAGGTTGGTGGGTGTGTGTGTGCGTGCGTGTGAGAGCATGTGCATGTGCCGAGTGTTTTTTTGTAAATAATGACATGGTGACCCAAGACAGACAAATCTGTCACACACACAAACACATTTACTCATCTAAATTGAGACATTCAGTACACTTCTATTGTTTATATGCACAGCTAGTTATAAATAATATAACCTAACCCACACTCTAACCACAAAATGAATTTTTGTCATGTTTGCTCATTTTTGGGTATAATTTGTTTCACAAATTAGCTATTTTGGTTCTTAAGCAATAAAAACCTCAGATGATAAACATGATCTGTATGACCTGTAATTTAAATAGAATGGAAACGAGGTCACATGACTGTGTGTATGTCACAGATACATCAACTGTCCTGGAGCACGTGTGTGTGTTGATGTTCCTGCATTGCTGTACAGTGTAGCTGTTTTGTTCTGTATTGCTGCCATCATTCGCTCTGTCTTTATTCAAGATCCAGGATTTCCAGAGGACGGTGTGGTGGAAGTGATGTTTTCAGAGACTGCAGACAGAGATCCACCTCTGACTTCAGGTATCCTCACACTGAAGCAAGTGTTTGGAAATTGTGGATTTGTGGTATATGATGTGGCCAGTCGAGATATGTATTAACAAACTTTCTGTATGTGTGTTTGTTGCTTGTTCTTACATTTCAAGGATGTGGCCACCAGTTAAACGGTTCATCAGCTGAGGCTGAAAATGACCCCGTGGATTTACTGGCTCAATGGGACTCAAGTGAAAATGTTACATCAGGAGGTAACACTCCTCTCAGTTTTTTTGCTTTTTTTTCACCATTATAGTGAAAAAAAGAATAGATTTCGTAGACATGAGGTCACAGTAATGGTTTAGTAATTGTCAAATAAAGGTCTGAAACAGGACATACACTGTGTTAAGTCTGTTTGCTGAGGTTAACTGGATAACTATATGAGACCATTCTGGACTGCTCACGGTGGACGGAAAGTTTAACCTCCTACAATATTAGTAGAATTTTTGTAGGTGACCCTTATCTGATCCTGTATGACATCAGGTCTCCATACCAGAATGTGCTCAAAATATTATAGCACAGAGCTGCCATTTACCACAGTACCAACACAATTCTTTATGCTTTTGCTGTGGTTTTTGTCCTTGAGGGTTTGTAATCACTGTAAATGGTCATGTTGCTGGAGTAAATGAACTATAACAAAGGTGGGCCTGTTTAAGGAACTGTACAAAATCTTTTGTGCTGGGGAACAAATTTCAAAACAGGGATGTGCACAGTTATAACAGACCAAAAAAGACTTTTATACACTTTTATATATTAATATGGTGTTTCTGGGTGTTTCTCAATATTATGATCTGATTAATCTGATATTAGGCATTATTTTATGTTTTTTCCCACCATTTGGTTATGATGTATATATTTTTTTATTGTTTGTAAATTTGCTTTGACATTTAGCTATATGTGTTATATGTACTTCATATGGAACTTAAAAACTAATCTGCATATAGGACGTCTTGTTCCCATCAGCTCCTCTCATTCATAGACAGAAAATCTGCCCCCACATTGAATCTTTCAGTAAATCTGCCTCAGGGAATGAAATTCAGTGTATATTTAACTCCTTCAAAACTGATGTTGTTCTGTTAAAGTCCAGTGATCAGATGGACACTGGTAAGTCTGGTAAGTCTAGTTAGTCAGGACATACATTTCGACCGGCTGCATGGCATCAAGTGTTTCGGATAGTAAAGTTATGTGTGCATTGGAAATTCCAGGGCCGGATATTTAAAGGCAGGGAGTTTCTGTGTGTGACTCTGTAAAAAATCAATCCAGACACTGTGTGTGTATGTGTCACATGGGACAGATGGTTGAAGCACATCTGGTTGTGTGATTCTGTTTTGAGCAGCCATGTAATTTAAAGATACCTCATGGTTGGAGCACAAACAGCCTTTACAATTTACATAAACTCAAATATAGAATTACACACTCACAAACACACACTTGTATGTCTGTAATTATTGCCAGTTGTAGCGACAAACAGTCTTAGGAATGTTGGTGACTACCAACCAAACCTTTCTGTTTTTTTTCTTTTTAAAACTTGCTTTTTTGTCTATCTTTCATTACCTTTTTCTTGTTGTCTTTTTTCCTGACACTCCTTCTCTTTACTGTCAATACCCCTCTTATCTCTCTCTCTCTTTTTTCTGCACTCCATCTCTCCACCCACACATAACTCCGCCCTCGTGTTTACATTCCCCACTCCATATTTGGAGGGCTCAAGGTCCTCTGAGTGTCCGTGTGTGCTCTACACCAAACATGTGTGTGTGTGTGTGTGTGTGTGTGTGTGTGTGTGTACTACAAGTGTGGGGACTACAGCTGTATTCTGAGTAGCATGGGCAGACTTAAGCGGAATAATGCTTTGCAAGCCAGGATTTTCCCGTACACCCAAGAGGGGCACCTAAAAGGGGTTACCTGTGCATGGAGGTAAAGAGAGAGAGAGTGAGAGAGTAACAGAGAGAGAGAGAGGAGAAAGAGCAGTGTAAGAGGAAAAGGAGGAGGGAAAACAGTGAGAGGCAGGAAAAGGATTTGAGTAAAGAAAGAAGGAGACTCAAGAGCTTTTATCACCTTATGGGAAAAGAATGCAGCTGCCTTTCTGTTTAAAACTGCATGAAGAGAGAATAAGAGAAAGAGAGAGAGAAAATGGACACGATCTGTAGAGTCGCCTGCAGGATGAGACGGTCAGAACTATTTACCACTTTCCTTCCTTCTCTCACTTTATTTATTCATTCCAAAAATACTACCGATTACTTTTGTTGTTTCTTTTTGACTATATTGTACAAAGTCCATTTCTTGTCAGTCATCACTGTTATAAACATGTTTTCTCTTGCTTTCTGCTGTTGTTTTCATGGTCAAAGTCATCTGCTGTCCTCTCAGACATCTCAGGGGTCTGACTCAGGATGTTTCTGGAAAGCATTAAGTTTTGTGTATTTATGAAGTGGTGTGGGGTGGGCTTTCAACAGGAACGTGTACTGTTGACTTGCTTTGTGTGTTTTGTGTGGTAAAATAATGCAGTTGTTTTTCATCATATCAGGTGAGGTTGTCACATATGCCAGTTTGGGAGGAAAATTAAATGGAGTTAAATGGAGTTAGGAATATATAACAGGAAATTGTTTTGCACTGAATGTTTAATGCAATCAAAACAGTGTAGCTTTGATAAATCAGTAATAGATCGTGGAAGTGATAATAGATTCAGGGAGGACAGGCTGTTGCTGTTTAGTTTGTTTATAACATGGACAGCTTGTTAGTGGCATCAATGTCCAACTGAAAGCCAAGTTTGTTGGCATTCTCACAATACCAAGTAATGAATTGGTTGGTTTAGGGCATTAAGCTAGTCTTGATTAAGAATGTAACAAGATATTCATGATGGGGGGTTTGCGGTTGATGTGGGGGACAATAACTGGACATTAAATAAAAACAATTTCCCACTATTCTGATCGCTGGGGTGAGGTCTTGTAAACGTTTATTTGGATTGTGATCTAATATCTACATAATGACAGTCGAACGTGTGTGTGTGTGTGTGTGTGTAAGAGTTGCCAGCTGCAGCGTTTTATCATGCATGCCTGGAATTTGAATTTCAGTCTCCTGAGATTTTACAGCAAATTTACAGATTTAGTTAAAAGAGTCAGTCTACTGACTAGTTTCATTTCTGCTGTACAAAACGTCAATTTTTTCTATCACTACATTTTCTTTCGTGAGCTATAACAGCTACAAAGCTATAAAACTACTTAATAATATCGTATTTCGTGTTGGAATTGTAAAACTTTGTTTCAGCAATTGACAAAATGTACCTTTGTGCAAAGATGTTTGTCTGTGTGTGTGTGTGTGTGTGTGTGTTTGTTTGTCTGGCTGGCTGAATGTGTTTGTACAGCCTGCATGTGTGATGGTTTCATTCTGAACAGCAGATTTGTGTTATCACATAATCAATGCTGCGAGTCTTTGAATGTGTGTGTGTGTGTGAGTGTGGTGACACACACTGTTATCTGTTCTGATCTGTGTTCAGCTGCTGCTGACTGACTGATATATGGCCACACATATCTAAGAGTCTGTTGTTTTACCTTTGTAAGTGTGTGTGTAAGCGTGTGATGACTAAGGTGTCTGCGACTCATTTCAGAGGTGTTTAGATTAGCGCTGTACCCCAGACACTGACACATACATACAGAAACACTAAATATAGGGAGTGGAGGTGTATATAGTCTATAGTGTAGACTATATAGAGTCATTAGTGTAAATAGTATAGACACAGGTGAGTATTTCTTTTCAATCTATGTGTGTCGCCATGGTAACGTTTCTTAGTTGTTTTAACATTTGCACCTAAAGAGATTTCGCAAATGTGTAAAATAGGTTTTCATATTTATAAAAAAAAAAAAGCTATAAAACTAATTCATTAAACTATACTAAACTATACTGCTATAAAACTATACTAAGTCATTCTCTGTGTTTTCTGTTAATATTATAATTTATTTAGTATAATTTGTGGTCATATTATTCTGTTGGGCAAATGAAAAATGTTAAGATTTTACAAAGAGTTTCTACACCATGATTTAACCTGTAACTTAAAAATTAGGTAATTCTATGTGTGTGTGAGTATATCACATCTCATATCACATCATCAGCCTAAAAATCTTCGTGAACTCTTATTATCATATATTTTAATTGCAGTAAAATTGAGTAAATTATTCATTGTGGACAACTACAGTTAAAAACAGCTGTAACTAAATCTGGCATCTGTAACTAAAATCTTTAAGCTTTTTGTACGATGGTTCACCCCACCAGTAGGGGTCAATGTAAAGTCATATAGGCCCGTGAAACATAAACACAAAATTACTTTGTGCTCCTTGAACCTATTTAAAGTATTTATTCTTTACTTTTTTCCTCCACAGCACAGCCAATAAAAGGCACTCGCTCTCTGAGCAGTGACTCTGGGCTCTCTAGCTCCTCCCAGTGGACTGGAGGACAAGCTTCTGGGCTCCACATCAGCTACAGCTCTGAGGACCAAACCCAGGTGCACAACAATATCTCTGAACCCAGAATGGAGAAGGAACAACCTTATGACCTTATACCTTCCAATCAAACAGACGCTGCATTTGACAACTCTATTCACTTAAATGGTGAAACTATGTTCATAGAGCGGGAAACAGACATTATAGACGATGACGATATCCCAGCCTCTAATAATGCTGCTATTTCAATGTCTAAAGAGACGCTTTCTTCAAGAGAAATGTCGGGTTTGTCTTCGCTTAAAGGTGAATGGAACTCGGTCCAATCAGATCTGATTGAAGCTTCTTCTGAAACACTGAGAGATGGTAGGAATTCCTCAGAGCCTCTCACACACTCATCAGTATCTACTGGATATCAGACACACATATGGGTGAAACATCAGCAGTCGGTGTCATCCAGTTCTTACTCACAAACTCCATCAGACAGACTGGAACAAAGAGACGAGATGGAGCTAAACACAAACAAACCCTCATTACCAGACAATGGCTTTCCAGAGGCACGACCGGGGGCAGATAAGGACGACGAGTTTGCTACGCTTGCTTTGGACATAGATCAATCAATCGAACAGCTAAATCAACTCATCCTGGACCTTGACCCTGAGTTTGAGCCTATTCCCACAAACGCTAGGAGTCACATGACCCGCTCAGCCTCTCTTTATACCAATGGGAGGACGCACTCAGGTGGAAGGGCAAAATCCCACCAATCAGGTAACAGCAAATGTACATTCACCTGTTGACTGACAATCACTAATAAACTGATTACCTGAGTGCCATAGTACTGTTATGTCAGTTCCTTGCACATGGTATGAATAGATTAATAATACAGTAGTACAGTATGGTACATATCAAATCACCATGGCAACAGTTGATTCCATCACTGTCCTTTGGCACTGCCAGAGTATTTTATAAGACTAACACGATACACAGGTAGCATGACTACTGTACATGTCAAGACATTTTTTATTTAAGTTTGAAGTTTTTGTTGGCAGGAACCTCTTATGTTAATGAATGCACACAGACATATAGACATACAATGGTCCTCTATGGTATACAATTGTCCCCTATGTCCAACTCCAGACTGGTATAGCTAAAGAAAACAAATTCATGTCCACATGTCTGATTTTCATTTCAGTGAACGGCTTCCACTCGTAAACCAATGTGTGTCTTTGCTTGAGTGTGTAAACGTCCAGGTCTGCTATGGAGTGTTTGCATAGAGTAAAAATGACCTCTGATGAACATAATTGTTTTTCTAATGCCATTACAAAAATACTACCCTTAACAGGTGTTTCAGCTATTTAGGGACACTCTGGTAACTCTGTTATATTCTGACTACTGGGTTTTACCCGGCCTATAATATATTTATACAGTTTCTATTAACTTGTTTTTATGCCTTTTATACATTAAACAATTGTTTGTTTTTTTATCACACACACTTTCATTTTGTGTTACATATTGTACAGTGTGTTTCTGGTCTATTCTGTGTTGAGATCCTAAACATTTTACTGCTGGAAAAGAAATTTTACAAGCTCCAGGTCAAAGCAGCCTTTGACTAAGATGGCTGGAATGGGGGTCTTTGAGTGTAGGGGTCGATTGATCCGGATGAACAGAAATCTGTGATCTATGATGAACAGATATGCCTTGTGGTGCTGTGTGTGTGTGTGTGCGTGTGTGTGTGTGTAGGGCTGAGGAATGCCTTTGAAGTGAGTGTCTACTGACACAGTATTCCCGTTGCAGAGCCGGTATAAAGAATTTTGTTTGTCTCTACTGTGTTAGTATTTTTGCCATTTGTAGGATTTGTTTTACCATGTTCTCAAAATCGTGATGAAAAAATACAGATACTAGTTTTTATACCCCCACAGAACCTGCAAGATGTTTATGTTTTACAATAAAAAAGCAGAAATCATATATGAATAATACAAATTATGTTTTTGTTTTTATTTAGCTCTGCCCAGATGAAACCATACCTAACAAATACAGATTTTACATATATTCCACAAGACAAAATAATAACTTATAACATAAATTATACTGTTCAAATG
>JAZGTK010019352.1:0-11425 GCA_036877625.1 Ambastaia sidthimunki
AAACAGCTGGTAAAGATCTGATGTTTGTCAGTAGCGTTTAGAAACATGCGTTAGGTTTTAAACTGACAGTCTAATGTTGCTGCTGCTGTCTGTGCTGTCAGTAAAAATCAAACAGAAGAAAAAATCACTCAATTCATGTTAGTGCACAACCCTTAATATTTTCAGACGCACCCTCAGTGATTTGCTTCTGGCCTTCTCTACTTTCCCCATGTCATAAATGGGCTGGTAAGTTTAAGGTTGTGTAGGTTCAGGTTCTATAAGAGATGATCAATGAGCCGTCACCACAGTGCCCTTGCAGACACTTAACATTAGATGTATATCAACAGAAACTCAGATAAGTACTTTAAACTAAGTGAAATAAATACTGTAAACTTTGTGGCCTTGGACTGTGTCAAGCGTCAGGGTGGATTTTAAACATGAGAAAATCATGAGAACACATGAAGGGTGGAATTCAATTTTGGACTGTGAAGTTACATTTCAGAATGCAAATTTGCTAATACGAGCTGTTTGGCTATTGGTTAGTAATGAAAGATTGTCATTTTGGCAACATCTCTAGCTATTATAATTACAGCTTCTTTCTACTTAAAAGGAAAGAGACCAAAAATTATTTTTAAACATATTTGTTAAATCACCAACTAAGTATGATGCGTTAGGATTCTGTGAAAATGAATGTTCATGGTTTTTCTCATTTTCTTACTTTCTCCTTTATCAGCCCCTTCAGCCTCACATCTGATTCTCCGTTCGCCTGCTGTTTCTGTTCAGTGAACACCACATGAATCTGCTTCATTAATGTTACATTCACATAGAATTGAGATGCAGAGAACTGTGTGTGTGTTGCAGTGTTTTGATCTGGATAAGTTTGAAGGTGTCAGAAGTGAGCCTCTGCTGGTGGAACGTTCTCTGGAGCTCTTGGGTCAGGACAGGTTCTGGGCTGGATTGGTCTTTACAGATCTCAATGCAAACGACCCCAATGACCCCCACCCCCCGACACACATTAGATACAAGATCCGCATGGACATTGAGGAGACAGAGAGGACAGACAAAATTAAGGAGAGGTATAAACCACAACATCTCCACTCACCAACATACTGTATAAACACCAAACACAACACCAGCACTCCAGCATACAAACTGCAACATCTCCAATTTAGTGTATAATGTAAATACCAAACTCAAGTCACTCAGCATATGTAGACTATAAAGACTAAAAGTTGTTAGCAGAAACCAGTATGTAAACAACACAACACTGCCACACACCTATGATAAAATGCTTTGTTATTGATTTGCCCCGTTTAATTTAGTATTGTTTGCCATAATATAGCTGGTATTTGCAGTATCATTTAGTGTCGTTTCAGGGTGCTGTGAAAGTAATTGTGTTTATACCACCAAACACTTACAGCACAAGCGATTTTGTTCCTGTGTGAAAGATGCCGTCCTCAGCAGACTAGTCAGTAGCAATCTGTTGATCAGTGTGGACGTTGTTGGCCTGTGTTATCAGTTTAGCATGTGCCTGTAAAGCTTTAGTAATTAGAGTCCTAGACAACTGCTGTAAGCAAGTGGTGTGGAAGTCATGGAGAAGATCTCCTGTGAGTCTTGTTGAAGATCAGCGAAGAGTGAAGATCTGTGCCTTTTCAGCTGCTGATCTTGTACTGATCAGACAGTAATCAGACATCTCAGCTTCCTGGTCATAGATCAGAAAGATTTTTCGAGGAGCACCTCTTTCATAGTGTAGCAGACGTTTAGAAAGCAGCAGCAGATGTTGGCCATTACACTGTTCTTTTCAAGTTTCAGTCCTGATTAATGTAACAGCACTGCACAGGTGGGGCAGTTGGTCTTTAGATGCTGATTGGTCCGAAGAAGAATAGCTGTTTAAACAGTCAGTGTTGAGATTGTCTAGTCATAGATGAGACATGGTGGCCTTCATCCACTAATATACTGTATAAGCACCAAACATCTCAAGACCCCGCAGTGTCTCCTCTGATTAACTCATCATCATATGAGTAGTGTTCTGATTAGATGTTTGGTGTGTGTTTTAGGTCGTGGTCACCGTCAGCCCGTGATAACCCTTTTAATGACCTGCGGTATGTCAGAGGAGGGTTTGTGTACCTGCAGGACATGGTGGATCGTGGGATTGTTCGAGTCCAGACTGGAATCAGTCAACCGCTGGGAGTGTACGCTCAGCAGATGCCCTACCCATGCTATGTTGATGACGTGTAAGAACCCACAACATGATGTGTTTATGTGCATTTGTGTACGTAATTAGCTCAATTAAATTCTCTCCTCTATTTTGCTTTCACCTTTCTCTTCTTTCTCTTCTCTCCTCTGCTTTCTCTCTCTCTTCTCTTCAGTGGTTTGTTTATGACTGTGAAGTATTGAAGGTGCTTGTGTTTCTTTTAATATTTAAATGCTAGTTTGATGTTATGTTGTGAGTGTGATGGTGAAACATGCAGCGAGAACACAAATGTTTTCAATCTCAGAGTAATCAGTGGTTCACTCAAACTGAGTCATGACTGAAGTTAATATGAGCTTTGATTCTCTCTCTCTGTGTGCTGATATGGATGTCAGATACACTGGAGTCAGTTCTGTGTTGTAATGTGTTTTGTGATTACTCTTGTCAAACATGTCATGTAAAACACCTGCTTCTTTGAGAGTAAAACAGTCCAGGGGCCTCAAACTCAAACGACCTGCTGGTTTCTCCAGTGTGTGTTCCTACAAACGACACTGCCGCTTCTCTGCCAGCATGTGTTTGAATCTTCAGTGCTTTCGGTGTGAGCGTTTAAACTGATGCAGCTTCCACACTGCAAGTTTAAATCTAATATTTAGTGTGAGCGTTTAAACTGATGCAGCTTCCACACTGCAAGTTTAAATCTAATATTTATCGACACAGATACACAGTTAGCATACAATGTAACGCTCCGGCACACAGTTGTGTTTGTTGTGTACAAAATGGCTTCGACTGTGTGTTTACGTTTGTGTTTTAGGCCTGTAGTAAAAATTACATGACAACATTAAAACTGCTTTGCGAGCTAGATAAACATTAAACATGCTGAGGATTTTTTCAGCTTGCAGTTTACGACCAATACATCAAACTCTGTCAGGAGGAACAACAATGTTAACACAAAATTACAATAATAAATAAGCTATGATTACCATGTAATACATCTATGATAGAACCACATCAGACATTTTCAATATCACTCTCAATATCAAAATCATTCATGTTTGTTCGTATGTGTGTTTCACACTCATAAATCTCAGTAATTTTCAAGCGTCACAGTCAGACCAGCATCATTTACATCCACTTTAAAACTCCCCAAACTCTCATTCTGTTTATGCATTAGAGGGAGAGACGGAGAGAGCAGGATAATGGAGGGAATACTAATTTGTTTTCCAGTGTGTTGAGTCATTTTTCACTGCACAAAAAGCCAGAATGTGAATTTTAAATGTAAGAGTCAGAAGAACTCTGTAACTCTTCAGACTTGACTGGAGGAATTATTGGCAGCTATAAATCTGTATAAATTCCCTTTGTGTTTGAAAACGTGCATAAAAGCACCTTCTGGTGTTGTTGTCTGTAAGTGTGGATGTAGAAGCTGTCCATTAACTCTTCTCAGTGCCACTGCTAGCTTGATTCCTAAAGCCCTGAACAGACACAACCTCAATACTGACGTCTTTGCTTCATAGACACTCTGAACCACACATGCCGTGAACTGAGCTAAAATAATTGCTTTAGTTACTAACAGAAGTACTTACCTGCTGTTTGAAGGAGAAGATTCCTGTCTGCCGTCTGTCTGTCCTCACACACACATATTTGATCTATTTAGTAAATCTGATTGAACTCAGATGATTTTAGCGGTTTATAGAAGGTCTAAATTAAGCTAGACTTTATAGCTTGCTTTCATTATGTGTGGAGTAGATTAGCACGAGGGTTTTCAAAAGAAGTGTAGCAGGTGAGACATGAGAGTGTGTTGATGTTAGTTGTGATTGTGTGTTTATGACAGGTAAGCAGAAACTGTATCAGAGCTCATGATGTATCTGAGCCGCTGGCTAACTGAGCACAGACAGCACTTTGTTTTCAAGGCCTCCTGCTACGATATAGATGTGACATTTCAGTAGCATTATGAGGGACTTAAATACAGGCTTACTGCATTATCACAACCACATCATATGATCAATCACTCTGACAGTGAGACCAGCCTGTGTGTGTGTGAGAGAGAGAGAGAGAGAGATCAGCTATGATTACATCATATTATAATATTAGCTTCACCCAAAAATTATATTTCTGTCAACATTTTTTCACCAACAAGTTGTTCCAAACCTGTATATTTGTTTTCCATTTAACATAAAAGGAAATGTTTAGCTTTTTTTTATACAATGAAAGTAAATGTAGTAGAAGTGAATCATTGATCCTCCAGCATCACTAACTGAAATTAACAATGAAAAATATGATTTTTTTTTTGCAAATATATAAACAAAACAATATTTAATTTAATAATAATTAAAAATATTTCTTTCATTGGTCAGACAACCAGGTTGTGTCATCTCAGACCCATGCCATTGGTTTGTGTCATCTCAGACCCATGCCATTGGTTTGTGTCATCTCAGACCCATGCCATTGGTTTGTGTCATCTCAGACCCATGCCATTGGTTGGTTGCCACTGCTTTGGGCTTGTGTGTTACAAATGTTTGTGTTTTTACACTTTTAGGGGAATTAGCCTGACAGTGGGTTTCTTATTATGCAGTTAATATTACAGTTCTTGCATATTACGCTGAAATAAAGTATTTTAGTATAAAAATATTACACACCTTTAAATTCAGTTATTGTAACTTCTGAGAATTTCATGCTTATTTTGAAGCCGTTTATTGGTCATTTTTGGAACTTGAGAGTTCCAGTAACGATTAATGTTCTTTAGGAAATAATTGCTTGATTATTCTTCAAAATATCTTCCTTTAAGTTTATTGAAGTAATACAATTTGAGTGAACTGTTTCTTTAAGACCAGCCACACTGCCCTGAGATCAGCTCTGGTCATTTCTGCAGTTTTGTTTCGTCCATTGCCACCATCCTGCCTATGTTCCTGGTGCTGTCGTTTGTGTACACCGTCTGCCAGACCATCAAAGGTTTGGTTCTGGAGAAGGAACGGCGCCTGAAGGAGGTTCTGCGGGTTGTCGGGGTTCGAAACTCCGCAATCTGGTTCTGCTGGTTTATAGAAAACATGGTTCTGCTGACTGTTCCGTGTGCTTTGATCTGTGTTATGGTGAAGGTTAGTGAAGTCTAAACACTGAGAGTAACAATGAGACTGTGATCAGATGAAAAGAAATCAGATCAAATAATCAGACAATGCAGAAATCTGTTGACCACAAAGCACTTGACAGGCATGATATAAGATAATTCTCTGAATTCTAGGACTTTGTTGATGTTCTTGATGTATCATTCCATTTTCTTGTATTATAATCCCAATGCATAATAATGTATTAATGCACCTCAGACACAGACAGTAAGGAGTGTAAAAACTGAAAAAATGTATACAGATCAATTCAGTGTTGGCTTATTTAAATGCATTGAACTTACTGAATAAAATGGTATGGTCAGTTTGTACAGTTTCTCATATCTTTATAGGGCAGTAACAGAAGGTTTCACATTTATATAGTCAAAGTACTTTGTGGTTTGGATGCTTGTGATCATAGCTGGAGAAATTCCAGGGAAATGATTCAACCAAAACTGAAGCAAGCCAAGTCGAAACCGGTTGAACTTTGATTTCTTTAAATTGGGTTATTATGCTAATTTGTTATGCAGAGAATCACATTGTTACCGTGCCGTTTTAGATCTGACCTTCTCTGTATCTCTTACTACCTCTCTTTATTAGTATTCTTTAAAATACTAAAATACCACTTTTCTTTTCTTATTTATTAGCCCTTCAAAACAGTTTTGTTGCTTCCATGGCTTTTCTGGGTTCATCTGCATAAAGATGATAAAGATCTTCTTTCTCTGGCTGTGAGGCTTCTGTAGGAACTGAAGGAAGTGAGGTCATGGATTTCAGTTTGGTTTAGACATGTGCAGTCATCAGGCCTGTATTCAGTGTTCTTTATGGAGTCAGTATGATGAGCCAGGGTTGCAGCATATCAGCAGAGCAGAACTTACAGAGTAATAACTCTGAGCAGTTATCAGTGTGGTGTAAGCTGAGGACAGACTCTGGTAATTGCATCACTGTGAGCTGATTTAAATGACTGTATGTTTTCTCATTTAGATCATCTGATCATTCACACACAGTTCAGTTTGTTAAAAGATCACCAGCAGTAGTGTGTGATTGAGATGTTAGTGCCAGAGGCATGATGACACACACTCAAAAATGCTTCTATGACATTGCTGTGAAGAACCTTTCAAGAACCTTTATTTTTAAGAGTGCAATATCAGTGTTGCGTATGCACAAAATGGGCTTTGAAAGTGTGTCATTTTTAGGGATCTGTGATGTACTGTGTCAAAGTCTGCAGACAAGTCCGCTAGAATGATCTGTAGTCAGCTCTTATAGTGATTTCCTGTATCAGAGGCTACAGGTAGCTGCAGTAGAATGAGTGTGGCTGATCTGAAGTCAGCTCTTACTAGCTTTACTGACAGTGAACTCTGTGCAGTCTGTTTACATGCAGGAGCATGTCTTGTCTTGGCAGTATGGTGTCTACAGGTCAGGTTTCACCCACGCTGGGAACTGTGTATGTAGAATACCTCTTAACTATGTGGTATAGTTGTGCTAGTGTTTAAACCACATGACTTATCTTGAAGGCTCTATACTGGGTGTGTGTGTTTAGCTCTCGCGTGCCATCTCAGTATTTGTATAACATTAAGTAAAGGGCTGGTGTTCCCGCATGTGTGTTTAGGTTCCTGCGGTCTCTGACACGCTCCCTGCCTCTCTACATGACTTTAGCCTGGATCTTCTCAGTAGCGCTCATTGTGAAGGGCGTGGTTCAGGAGAAGGAGGCACGCCTGAAGGAGACCGTGAGAATGATGGGCCTAAAGAGCTCCACCTACTGGCTGAGCTGGACCATCAGCAGCACTCTGCCCCTCAGCATCAGTGCTGCTCTCCTCACTGTCATTCTGAAGGTGATTTGCTGTCTGTCACAAACACTGCAGTCCACTGGACCCAAGTGATCTGAAGGACCTGGATCAGACAACTTCAACTGTCTCCCAAACGACCTGTTGAAAAAGACTTAGGCTAATTTGTTTATTTTCAGCAAAATTTTAGAAGGGCAACACTTCCATCTCCTCTTATAATCACACACTGGTGTGTTGAGGCAGGGTGGCCACTCAACTCTGCAGGACGTGGGTCCTTCAGGACTGCAGACTGATACCCCTGCTAAAATAGACCTCTTACCAAAATGTATTTTTTAACCTGCCATTAAAAGAAATAGTTCACACCAAAATGAAATTTCACCCATTAATTACCCACCTCCAAGGCATCCTATGTGTATATGACTTTCTCTTAGATGAACAGAACTGGAATTATATTAAATAATATCTTGGCTCTTGCCAGTTTTAAACTGGCAGTGAATAGTGTCCAAGAATTTGAAGCTCTCAAAAGTGCCTTCAATTACAAATAAGACAATGGGAGCCACTGTAGAGTTTAAATGTGATCTAAGGTCAGTTGGTGCAGGTGAACTTCACTGTTTGTGTATTAATCACTGTTGGGCTGTGAGCAGTGCGACTCTGTAAGTATCACAGTTTTGTGCACAGAATCCTGCTGCTCGCTGTGTAACCAATCACAGAACGTGTCCTTTAATCAAGTGCTTCTCTCTTTCACTGCTTTGACACATGTAATCGCTCCTCTCGGGCGAGTGCGCTTTCAGTGTACGTCGTTGTGTTTTGTAATTATTAGGTTGTGTTATTGATGCATCGGTGGAAACTTGAACTCAACATTTATTAGCGCCTCCAGAAAGCTTTCACAGTGTTATGGCTGATGGCTTTAATTAATGTCTTTACGCCCTGTAGACAAATCCATCATCATCCTCTGCTAACGTTTGACAGCAGATAACTATGTGGCTTTATCATTTTTCTTCCCTCTATCTCTCTGTCTCTCTTGTTCTCAGTATGGAAAGGTTTTGAGATACAGTGACCCCTCGGTGATCTTTGTCTTCCTTCTGGTCTTCTGCGTGGCCACCGTCATGCAGTGCTTTTTCATCAGTGTATTTTTCTCTCGGGCAAATCTGGCAGCCGCCTGTGGGGGCCTCATCTATTTCCTGCTCTACCTGCCTCATGTGCTCTGCTATGCCTGGAGGGATGTCCTGGGCTTTGGCGCCAAGCTCGGCACGGTGAGACATTCAGCACACCTCTGCTCCACCTTGGAGAATCCCTCTGTTAAGAATGACTATATATCCTAAGAGAGGAAAGGATTAAAAATAAAAGAGAAGAAAAACAATGGAAGGGAAGAGAATGAGAGAGCTGAAGATCAGATGCTTTTGTGTACTTTAGAATAATTTCATTTCAAATTCAACTGAAGAGTTGTTGGTAAATCAGGCAGAGCGAATCTGTCTGGGCTAGTACTGTCTGAAGGTACGAGGGTGCAGGAGAAAGTCAGATCTGGAGAACACTTTATATGGAGAGTGATGGAGATGACCTCACACCTGAGGGGACGAGTGATGGAGAAGCACTTTTAACCTTTGAGAAAGAGACAGACACACTAAATGACTTACAGGTGCAAGTCTGTCATTGTGACCAATCAGAGTGACCTTTATCTCACAGAGGAGATCTGCTGTGTTCAATGGTGTGTGTGGATGACGTCCTCTGAGTCTGTTTGTGTGTGTGTGTGTGTGTGTGTGTGCGTGTGTGTGTGCGCGCACATCTTGGCATTCAGATGCCTCTGTCTAGACTAGATGAATGAGCCTGAAGAGACATTAATGTGAGCAATACTGCACTGCCCACACACACACACACACACACACAGAATGAAGATCATGGCAGTGCTCTGCTGTGGTCTCCTATTCATCTCAGAATAAATGCACGTGAGAGAAACATTTACATGTATATGAATGACATGAGGACAGAGAGAGTATTCATGCGTCTCTCTCTCTGATAGAGTTTACTGTCATGTGTGGCATTTGGATATGGCTGTGAGAATTTTGCCCGTTATGAGGAGCAGGGCATCGGCATCCAGTGGAGTAACATCAGGGTCAGTCCACAGGAGAATGACAGATACTCCTTCATCGTCTCCATCTTCATGATGCTGTTTGATGCTCTGATTTACTGGATTCTCACTTGGTACATTGAGAACATCTACCCAGGTAAGAGTATTGAAGCATAAAAATACAAGTAAACCAAAAGAAACAAGCGCATTACAGAAAGAGGCCCTTTAAAGGCAGGGTAGGTCATTTTGATAAAGCTAGCAATATCAAGCTATCCTTCTCTAATGCCACATGCCTCACACACACACATACATACATAGATTGACAGACATGTGGGACATCCTATCATTGCATTCAGACTGAATGATTGGATAAGCTTTTTATGGTCCTGCACCTTCCACAAAAACATATTTATATGAATACATTTGGACCAGTTATTTGAATCACTTGCTATTAGAATTTGATAGCAACCATCGTGACAGAATGTTTCTTAAAAAAGGCCTATCCTGCCTTTAGTTAATAGATAACAGGATTTTCTTTCTCTTTTAAAGGAATAGTTCCCTTTCCAGGGGACTCATCGTTGCATCATGGCTTGATTCTATGGGTCTAAACTAGTAAAAGTCTAAACTAGTAAAATCACACCTGTTTATAGGCAATTCAAGGTCATGTGTTGGGCGCCACGAAGCCTTTAAAAGCGCTGCAAAATACATCATTAGCTTTTTGTTTCAGGAAGTTGTTTGTGTGTGTCAGTGAGGTCTGAGTGTGAGGGGAAAATGAAGATATTAGCGCTAGGAAGCAGCAGAAAAACAGAATTATGAAGTGTGTGCCTTGCCCATGGCGTGTATTTTCTTTGGAAGTGAAGCACAGCAGGTCAGCTCTCTCACGAGAGAGAGACAGTGCTCCACTCCCACCTGGCTCTCTTTAATCCCAATGAGAGCTGAGCAACTGCACCTCACGGGTCAGTCTTGGAGTCAGTCTATTGCACTGTGAGCTGTGTTCAGGTAGACCAGCATCTAACACAGATTCAGAGGCTGTTAGGACTCATGGCAGCAGTTAAGCACAGAGGGAAATGTCAAGGTGGAAACCTTCAGGAGTTTTATAATGTTAATATAAACCAAAGTTCTCCAAATTTAATGGATATGAATGTTCAGGAAATCAAAAATGTAACTCGTAGATACCAAACATATGATATTGATTAACTAACTCATTAACATTAATTTAAGTGAAAGTGACATATTTGTCAATGTATGGTAACCCACACTGGAAATGTGAGCTGTGCATTTAACTTATCCAGTGAGGAGAAAACACACACACACACACACATATATCCAACTCTCTAACCATTAGGCCACAACTGCCCCTGTGCATAGATGATTATATCAATAAAATTTCTATTATACATTCTCAAGTGAATATATACACAAGTAAAATAGTTTCTTTGTGTGTATAAAAGTGAATGCAGTGAGAGTGAATCTCTACATTCCTTTGGGTTGTAAATCAGTCTTATCTGCGTGTTGCTATGGTCACCGGAGGTCTGGTTCTGCATCTGGGTGTTAATTGTGTTTTGGGGTAGTTGTACACACCCAGTGTAGTTTGTTTATTGGGTAAGGTATATATTTATAATACATCTAGTAATTGTGTGTCTGATATTTCTGAAGTCACTGCACCATTTATCTCTAAAAGGTTCTATGACCATGTAAATGAAAATCGCAAAAAATGTAAAATCACACAGTAGAAAATGATCACTTTCACAGTGCTTCATTGATCCAGCTGTTAACTCACTTTAAATCTAAATATCACTTCTTAGGACAGTATGGGATTCCAAAACCCTGGTATTTTCCATTCACTTCCTCATACTGGTGTGGAACTCCAGTGGGTTCTGATGCAGAACCTGATCCACTCAAAGCACTCGAGGAGCAGAGCGGTACCACACACACTCTTAAACATATACACACACACACACATACAGATGTGAAGAAATGCTCTTTATCTGAATGACATTAACTGAGTGTGTGTGTGTGTTTGTGTTCTATAGGACACTTGGAAAAGCCTCTGACAGGGATGAAGGCAGGTGTGTGTATCCGGAACCTGGTGAAGGTTTATAAAACAGGCAATAAACTGGCCGTGGACGGACTCAGTCTGGACTTCTACCAGGATCAAATCACATCATTCCTGGGACACAACGGTGCTGGAAAAACTACAACCATGTGAGTTTAATTCATGAGCGTTACATACCATGACATGTAGGATTTTTATACAAAGCTAATTATTATGTCTATAAACCAACACGAATCATGACCAGGCAGCTGATATCTACTT
>JAZGTK010019353.1:0-11424 GCA_036877625.1 Ambastaia sidthimunki
TGAAGTCAGCTCACACGAGCACATGGGGACAATGAAGAAGAGTGAGTGCAGAGCTCTGACTTCACCAAGAAACAAGCCCACTAGAGTCATTGACCTAAATGACAAAAGATTTCAAACAAAATCACAAACAACATGCAGCCCATAGGAGACTCTGGGCCAAACACATGCCCACAATAATGTCAAACAGACTGATCACTGCATATAACTATAGAAAATATATGGAAGCAGGCCTGTGATTTTAATTGTATCATCACTGCCTAATATGTGGGAGATAGATTTTAAATCACTTGCTATAGTAGCTATATAGTGCTATGTTTAGGTCCATATATAGGATTAAATAAACAGCAATTCTCAACCTTGAGAAAAATGCAAAACTAAATAGAATATTTGTACATACACTTACATGTTTGTGTAATTGTTTTGCAGGAATTTGGTGTGTTAAAATGTTTGATGTTAATGTATAAGTTGATGTAATATATTTTCCTGTGACTCTGATTTTAAATCATGTTTTTAGTTTGTGTAAACAGGCATATTCAGACAATATTGCACTATAGTGACATATGTTTATATTGGCTGTTCTGGTGTAAAACCATTAAAAGAAAAACGTTTAAAAGTCTCAGTTATTGTCATCTGAACACACTGACCTAGTTATGTATGCGATTACAAATACTATAGACTATAGAAACTACACACACGACCTGACAACAAAATCTCTAAATCTAAATAACTTACCGATTATTAAAAACTATTTAATAAATTAATTGAATGTGCTATAACACAGTTCACAACTACAATTGTGTTTTAAAATGTAATAAAAAGTAATCAAACTTTAATGCACAAAAAGTTTTTATTAATTGCATGTTTGTTTAATTGCATGAGGCTGTACAGCGCGATCACTGACAGCAGGTCAGTAGAGGGTCAGTTTGCCGGTAGGAAACAGGAGCGCTGCAGCGTTATTGCTGCAAATCTCTCTGTCATTGTTGATGCAAACTGCCGGATAACATTTTCCTCTGACATGTTAGGATAGTGCATGTGAGGAGATGATTAGAAACTTGGGAAAATGCAGGTGGATAGCGCGTCTCCTTCCTCCAGGCCTCCTGATCCCGGCTGTCTGCTTCCACACGACACCGAGCGCAGCGCAGACAGGCTCGGCAGAAGCGCGGTGGATTTCCCGGTAGCTGTAGTTCTGCCCGCCGGCGGTTCCGGGGAAAGGATGCGTCTGTCCACACCGAAACGGTTCTCAACAGACCTCTGATAAGATGCACCATTCAAACCATTGAGAGGTGAGATTACACGACTCATGTCATTGAAAAGTTAAACCCATTTTATTAACCTAATACTTGTTATTGGTGGATAAATGAGAAGAAAAACAGACTCATAATAAATCATTATGTCTGTAACAATTATTTGCATTAGTCTGGCAACAGGGTCTTTTTTCTCTTGAAGTATACAGGCAATAAAACACCTTCTGCATGTGCAGATGTTGCACAAACTTTGAAAGCATTTCAAACGTATTGCTTAAATTTCATATTTATCTCAATTTTATGTTTTATTTATTTATTCATGTATTTGTTTGTTTGTATAATGTGCTACTTATACTGTCACACGTGCTTTTGCGACAGTAGGTTCTCTTAGCCAATCAGATAACTTGGAGGCGTGTCTCTGCCAATAGCGAGAGTGTAGGGGCGGGGCTACCAGTTGTCAAACGGGAAGCTGTTTGGAAAACTTGTTTGAAAGAGTAATTGTGGACATTTAAACAGGTTAAGTTCATAATACTATGATAGTACCATAAAGACTAGGTTAAGAAGTGATTTTAGCTTATCCTGTAGATGCCAAACAGTTGATTTAAATGCCAAATGCATGTCCAGCACTTGGATAACCTCAATAAAATGTATAACCTCAGTTTATTATCAAAATAAAAAGGTTGTGTCTTATTTGATAGAACTTAAAGTCAAATATCTGTTTCTTTCTTGCATTATCTTGACAGATTATCTTGAACTATTGTTGTTGTGGTTGCTGAGGAGAACCACGACTTGATGCTAAAGATCATCAGAAGTTTCATCACACGAAGGTGAAAGTGGTCCACGGTGGGTCCACCAGACACAGATCAATCTTCAGTGGACTTCAGATCTTCAGCAACAAAACTGATGATTTATTGAAGACCGTTTGTGGATGAAGATCTTCTGCTGAAAATGACTCTGGCAGATAAAGATGAGGGGGTGAGGTTCCTCTGTGTTTCTCTTTCTTTATTTCTTTATTTGGCTTTAATGTTTATACATTTGTTATATATTTGGTTATTTAATGTACTTTAAGCTGTTGCTGTACTTGTCATGCAAAAGAGTTTATTTTAAAACTCTCTGTCGTAACTGTAATCTGCAGTACCACAACCGCAAGTCTGTCAAATTTATAGGGTAAATAAAATCAGACCAACTAATGCTGTGAATGGAGCAGACCTAGTGGAGGTGTAGAATTCCTGAAGCTTAACTGCTAGTGTAAGGTGCTTGCAACACCAAGGTTATGGGTTTGAATCCCAGGGAGCACACATACTGAAAGATGTAACCCTTGGCGACACTGTAAGTTGCTTTAGATGAAAGTGGCTGTCAGATTCATTAATGTGTGTGTGTCTAAGAAGGCATTACATAATATAAACCTTCAATCAGTGGATCTTCACTAAGTAGTGCTCAGCTGGGTCTGATTTGCTGTCTGTTTTCTCTCATGTAGGAATGAGAAGCATGTGACAAAGACTGAGTGTGTCGGCATCTGAATTTCTTTGCATCTTTGTAACTGTCAGCTGTATTTTTGTTTTAGTTTAGCATGCATAAGGTGTTTCTTATATAAGAATCCGCTAGCTAGGCTATATGCCATCACACCAAGGCAGACACATCCAAATCCAAATGAGATCCACAGTACACACTGAAAACAGAATAATTCTGCAGCAAAACAGGAAAGAAAATCCTGCTTCATTTGTACGATGTGTTCACTGCAGGCTTTCCAATGTCCATCAATGACATACAGAAGATAAACAGAGTTGACATCTCTCAACACTGCGATTCAAAACAAGAAACCTGATAAGATGTTTTAAAGATGTTTTTGCTGGCTTTAATTATTTGACATTTAAAATGCCTCTGATTTTCTTAAAGTTCTCCAAAGCAATGACAAGAGCTGGCAGGTCCAACCTACAGTAGATGTTGATGGTGGTTATTATAAATGTCCTCAAGAATATCAGATCAGATTTGTTTAGCGTTCACAAATGAACCCGGTTTTTACAGACCACGCTGCTGAATTTGTCCTTTTTTCCACCGTTCTCTTAGGCCTCAGGAGCCGTTCGTCCTCTGTGTTCATGGTTATAGCCACGACCTTGGAGAGCTACCTGGACCACTCGCTGGAGAGAGTGAAATACCGGGCCAGTGAAATGCCTCAGGGAATTCTTTATGACATCATTTTCCAGGCCTACCAGCGGGTATGAGCAACCCAGACACCTTTACTGGTTTCAGCCAACCTCAAATTTCAGTGTGCAGTCAAATCTCATTAGTAGAAGTTTGAAGTTGTCCTCTCTCACTACAAAGCTCAAACTCCTTGAAATCTCCTCAGTGGCTTTTATGGTTATTTCGGGATCTGAAGATTTATGTCTGTACATAAATAATTACTTGCGGTTTCTTTACTGTGACACAAACTCTCAGAGTTCAAATCTTGGAGTCGTTTTGGTCTTTTGTTCTCCGTCCTTGAGATCTGCATAAACGCACAAGTTCTTCTGCTCCACAGCAAAGCAGCTTGACTTTTATTATTATTATTCCCGTGGCATCACATTGCATGACAAAATAATAAATCAGTGTTATTTAGCCTGGCCTGGGTTACCTAGCGTAAAGAGGCAAAGTTTTATTACCTCTCAAGGTCGACCTAAACAATGTCTCCAGAGGAATGCTGCTGTTTCTCATACTGTAGTGCTGGAAGTTCATCTCAGACACAACCAGTGTTTATATATAAAGTTTATATATATATAAAGATGTCTTTTTTACAAAGTAAATGTGTTGTTAAGTCTAGAGAGAAGTACACAGAAGATGTGGTTGTTTGGAAGGACATTGTTAAAAGTTGGTAAAGTGGGAAATGTTAGGGTGTCTTTATTTTATTTTCAAAGATTTCTGCTTTGCTATTTGTTTTTATACAATTTTATACAACTGTTCATATTTATTGCTTCAAGACTTTGTACCCTTTGTATTTGAGGAACCTTTAGCAAACAGTTAGAGACAGAAGTGTTAAAAGAAACATTAGAAGTTCTAGTTCTGCTGAGAGAAACACATTTTGGATGTTTTTTTTTTTGCTCCTGGAAAGCTTTGATTTCACTGTCTTGTTGTTTTTGGCTAAGTTATAGAACATTAGCATCAGTTTTCCGTGTCATTTCACAGCTGCCCATCCTCCATTAATCGTAAATAAAGATAAGATCATGACATGAAGAAATACTGGCGATGGGACGAGTCTGAAGAATGGCTCATATCAAGCCCACTGGGCCGTTATCTGACACCCAACTTCTTTTGGAGCTTTTCTTCTACAACCCCAACAGTGAAACGTCAAGATTTATAATCTGCTCTTTGCTTCTTAAACCCAATATTCTACGAGTCTCTTCCCTCACATGGTGTGAGGTAGTCCATACTTCTTCTTTACGAAGTATTCACCACGTTTGATGCCTTTTACAAAGGGGTTATTTCAGGTGGGTGCGAGCAGGTTTATAAACGTTGCCAAAGGCCACGTGTCAGAACCCTCTCTGTGTCTGTAAATGAGTGATGCTGTTCACTGAGTGTAAGAGAGTTAGTGCTTATAAAGAAAAGAGACATTTAGCCCGCGAGCGAGCGGCTATGCCGTGATGAAAAGTAAAAAAATAATGATGCCAAAGATTAAACGGTGGCGGGATTTTTCCTCTTTTTATTTGCCTTGAAATCACCGGCTTCTGTAAGTGAATCTGTCCTCCACGCAGGATGAAATATTGCTGTATTTATTGCTCTTCTAATGTCTCGGGTGGCGTGATTTAGACTGTAATCCACACGCTGTCTTCCAGCGAGAATGTGAACAGAATCAGACGTTTTTTACAAAAATCTCTCCTGCTCACATACATGTAAGATATTATACCTTCCCAAAGGCAAGAACATCACACATGAGATCTGTAATATCTGAATATTTCAGATGAGATATCCATAATGAGAAAAATGCAGAATAGAAGCATTTTAAACTGCAAGTCACACCAAAAACAAATCACCCAAAACAAGTACAAAATGACTGTTTTTCATATTTATTCTAGGATCGAACTATTAATTTGTTTCTGTGATATTTACAGCTTCTAACTGTGTATATTTTTATTTTCAGATTACCTACAAACAAGATCTCGCAGCTGCAGGGAATATTATTAAAGGTTTTTTTTAGTTAAATTTATAAAATACATCAATATTAATTTTTCGCAGCGGTTTTAATGCACTTGATCAGCCAGTGCACTAAAGCTGCTATTGGAACACAACCTATTTCCAGAATGTTAACCAAGTGGAACAACAGATTCCCTAAAAATGTTCTTTTAAAGAGCACTTTTAAATCGGGTTGAGTGTTATTGCTCTCTGAGGTTTTTATTTGCAGTACAGGTTCACTGTGACATTAAACCTTTAGAATTAGCAGGCTAAGATTTTCTAGTGCACTTCCTAGATCTCTCTGCTTTTACATCTGTGAAAACATACTGAAAGAGTTGTTTATCTGTAAGTTAAAATCTACAAATGGTTTATCATTTGAAGCTGGCTCATTTAAAGCTGGCTTATTTGAAGCTGTAATATAAAGCAAAGCTGGGATAACACATTGCAGTACCTGTGGTAGACGGCTCTTTAAATGTCTGTGATTGTTTATTGTCTGTCCCCCCCCCCCAAGCTTTCACCTGCCCTGCAGCTGTATGAGGTCTCACAGATGGTGGAGGGTCTGTACTCGGGCCGTTCTGTACTCATTGTAATAGATTGAGTGTTCTGTATGAGTGTGACCTTCATTCAATTTATTCCACTTTGATTTTTGGAGGTGATCCAACTCAAGTCATTTCTTTGGTGTGCTCTGCATCTGACTTTTTTTTTATTGTGGCTCTGGGCCGAGGCAGCCCATCTAGAGGGCCGTTCCAGGTTCTTCATCAAGCAGTGTCAACACACGTTCATCTCTTGATAATGTTGCAGGAGGCCACGCAGCGTCCATCTCAACCCGATTGGTTCCAGACCTCCACTCCTCCAGGTTCTGGTCAGGGTCAGTTCTCCAGAGCTGTTTCTGCTTCTTTTTTTCAGTGCTCCAGGGAGATGAAAGAAAAGGTGGAGATTACAGAAGAACCGAGTTTGTCCCAATGCCATTTGTAAGTCTAAACCTCATTGCAGTGTCTCTGTTACAGCAGTGTGGAACTGCGTGCAGGTGGTACGATTGGCTCTGAGTCTGGTTATGAAGTCCAGCAGAGAAGATAAGATGATCCTTTTAGCAAAATGTAATAATTACACCAGCTTATACAGCAGATACAAGCTTAGCAGGAATATGGGACTTTTCTGGAATGAACCATAATGTTCTCCATCTGTTAAAGCTGCAATCTGTAACTTTTTTATGGAACAAAAATCAGTTGAGCAAGGACATGACTGAAAGGTGTTTAAAACGTATCTTACCCTGATTCACAACAGTAAGTTTATAATAATGATTTATAATTTGAGCTGTCGTGTCTGATTTCACATGGAAATGTCAGTTTGGCTTCATTTGACTTTAGCATACATAATGCATGTAAAGTAACCTGCAATTTTATGTTTCAACCAGAGATGGCGCTAGAGAGGTGAAAGTTACAGATTTCAGCTGTAAAGACTCATGGTCAGCAGTAGTTTTCTCTGTTCTGCTGGGAAAATCAAGTCTGAATCTCTGAACCATAAGACGTGGATCTGTGGATCTCCAGCGTGGGTTTATCTGACATTTAGCTCATGAATGACTGATGTTCACATTCCTCAGCTGTGGGAATTTGGGATAATTTAAAGCTGAGAGCATGTATGTAGTGTGTATGTAAGCTTAAGCAACGTAAGTAAATCTCACACAAAATATTTCTCCATTTCCACTGTAAATCCATCTGAGACTATAAAATTCCGTTGGTTACATGTAATCCTGGTAGGTTAGCGTTTCAGTGACCCTGAATAACTCGTGACTGTAATGTATTCCTGCTTCAGCTCCATATTAAACCAAGACTGAGATTTTGTGACGCGTAACTGCGGTTGAAAGCGAACTCTCAGCCCAGTCAAAACAATTTTCACTTGTTGAATTATTTATAAATCTTTAATCGTCGTCAGTAAGGTCATTTGTTTGTAAATGTATCGCAAATTATAGCATTACCAGAATTTTGGCGTGATTCTTAACATCTGATGGGGGCAAACTGTGTGTCCCTCTCAATGGATTTATTTTAGTTGTAAAAGTCTCATTCTCAGCTAGCATTGAAATAACCAGAATCTCATGTGGCAACTCAACCTGGTTCAGATGTTGGAATAATCTCACAAATCCACAGCTCAGAGCAAACTGCTTTTCGCCTGAAGCCGCGGTTGGTTATCTTTCAAGAGTAAATAAGTCCCTGCATGTGTTTCCAATAATCATTTCATATTTCCAGTTTTCTCATCAAGGTCGACTCTGTGCCAAACAGTTCTGTTTATTTCATCTCTGTACGAGATGAGGCCAGACGTACTTATTGACACATTACATGTTCGTTCTATTTACGTTAATGTTGAACATCTATTATTTCTGATGTGCAGCATCTGGATATGTATGTGATCCATGTTTTTTATTTAATAATTAGGTTGATTGTTAAATCTTAAGGAATAATATTTATGATCTACCATGATTCTCACAAATCTGGTTGCTTGTTTTATTAAACTTGTGTGTTTGTTATATTTTACAGCTGGTGAAAGACATCATTTTATGTGCAAAGGAAAGCAGCACAAATTACGTGACAAAAACTTCATTCAGATAACAGTACGTAACATTATACAATACACAACTAATATACAAAAGTTGCACTGCAATGCCAAAGACAGATTATTAAAAGACAATAAAAATATGATTTTCATTGTTAAATAAAATAAAAATGATCTTTGAGTGATTGTTGTACATATTTTTCATATCTTTTAATGTTTTGATGTAGCTTTGACACAGTTTGCTGTGTTTATGTTTAAGGTAACTGGATCAAACATCTCGGGGATTCTAGAAATGTTTAAACATTTTGAGAAAATCAACCGCGCTTGTTTATATCCAGGAGTTTTTGTTTGGGGTTGTTTACAGCCAAACAGCCCTTTCAAATCTGCTTTCTATGATGTTTATTGTCCTGTGTTTAAACTGTTTAAATGTTTATTTTAGTTTAGGTTGTTGGTAAAGTGACAAACGTGACAATGTCTAAACATACACAGAATTGGAGAGAATTTGATTGTGAGTGGAACATTTTATTTTGTTTCATAAATGTAACAATGTTACATGTACATCATTCCAATAGTGTTAAAACATCCCTCTTCTGTGTTGTTATCAGATGTGGCACTTGTGTGTTTTGTAAGTGGAATGTATTAATTTATTGTTTGATTTATCTGATTTTTGAGAATCTTTAGCCTTTGGCTAGTTTGTGTGTAATAATTCTAACAATGCAAAATGTGTTCATGACTTATGTGTTATTTGTATGTAATGATAGTAATTTCAGACAGTGACTACAGAAGCTTGAGCAATTGCCCCAAAAATATCATCTTGTCCAATCCAAACACTTCTCCAGTGCAAATCTGCAGGGGTCAAAGTCAACTGAAAAGAGAACAATGTTCTAGGTGCATTTAAAACATTTTTTTTTTCTTCATTTTTTTAGACGTTATATTACCGTTATTGCTTGGTTACAAGAGCATTTTCAAACATTTTGTGAATCATGTAATGTTTTTCTAATCTTTCAATAAGAATAACATTTGAACTGTAGGGCTTTTACAGTTTTACAAGGCTTGAAACGATACTGTTATGAAGCTAAAATAATATTTAAGAGAATTGTAGTAAACCGCAGTTTGACCATTTCCATGGCTTTGACTTTTGTTTGGAATATGTTTATCCATATCCAAGTTTTTTTCCCAAAATGAATAAAGACTGTTTATATTTGGTGTGTATGCGTGCGAGTCACAAACGGTGAGGTAAGAGAACGGAAAAACAAATTGTGTTAATTTTATGAATCGGTGAAGGCTGGGTCAGTACAACTGAGAATGCTGTGTGTTTATAAAAATAAGATATATTGTATATATAGTATTTATGGCTATTTTCCTGCTGCAGTGTCCCTGTAGCTCAGTGGGTAGATACTGCAGTATCAGCACAAAGGCTGTAGGTTCGATTCCCAGGTAACACAGATGATAAAAAAAATGTATACATTGGTCTGCTGCACCTAAATTTGCAATTGGGTTTTTAACAATAAGTGCTGTTTACTTTTACTACATTTCTATAATGGTTTAAAGTAAAGAGATTTTAATTCTTTTTGTCTCCTTCATTGACAGGTTCAGTTGAACATGACAGAGCTCTCCTCTGAGGTCAAACAGAAGAACGTTCTGCTGTATGGAGTTCAGATTCAGTCCTCCAAGGTAACTGTAGTTCAGGTCAACTGAACAATACTGTAGGTCTGTGTGAAGAACTTACTGAGCCAAAACATTAAAAAAATGTTATTTTGAAATTGTTAGGAACGTTCAAAGCATTCAGCTGAAGATACTGTGTGATGAAAGTACAGATAAGATGATGAATAAATCACTCTCATAGCTTCAGCAGTAATGAGGAGAATTCCTGCCAGATGTTCTTATCATGTTTTGCAGTGTTGTGACCTTATACACCTTCATACTTGAGCGTTTGTCATTTTAAGGTCAGGCCTCTTAACTGACTGTATATTATCCAGAACATTTTAGAGAAACTTCAGATATATATTGTAAAAACTTTCCATTGTTTAGTGCTGTACACTAAACTGTAGAATCTGACGTCACGACAGACGAGAATAAAACAAGGCTGGTTTTTATTATTACTGTTGGGTAAATGTAAAGACACTGTATCATAAGCAGTCGAATTGTTTCAGAGTTTAGCTTGTGAGATTTAGGAGCTGAATGTTGTGACTTTTGGGACACAGAACTTCCGAAGGGAAGGTTTCTTAAAGGCCCAGAAGAGAAAATGTAATTCAGATAGAGAATTTTCACCCAAAAATATGTAAAATGACATATTACATATTAAAGATAGCAAATATATGGGCTTTTTGAACTCTGTGTTCAGTTTTACAGTTTATCCAGTAGGAAGCAAAAATGCCTGTTTTATGATAATGCATAAAAAACTGGTTTTATAAAACAACACTGACTGAAGTTGTGGTTACTGTTGCCTGTGGTGAAAGATCTCAGTACAGGAAGCTGAAGAGGACATTTTGAGGAACGATGTTTTCAGTCTGTCAGGATGATGGTTGGACTGGAATCTGAGGGTTTGTTTTTCTGCCGGGTGTTTGTACATGTGGAATACTTCATTGGTGTAAAGCGTTTATTGTTTTAAGAGCTCTGGCGTTTGATAAGAATCAGTAAACATCTCATAAACACACTCAGTCTTATGAAGAACATCTTGACTTTTCAATGTCAGGAACTTTCTTGTTTTCGCTTTGTTCTGCTTGAGGAACTACTGTATTTACCTCCGCTGGGTCCAGTGTGGTCAGTGCTGAAGATAACTTTCCAGAGCCTGAAGCTGTTTGAAGTGGTTTGAATTATTTGTTGACAGATTCCTTTAAGAACATTTGAACAGAATTTGACAGAACCTTTCAACACGTTTGAATGAAGCTGACACAGGAACCCCCATGTTCTGGACCTCCATGATGCTGGCTGATTTTTTGCCGTTTAGCCTCACACAGCAGAGATGAGATTCATGTAAACTTGTAAACTGGCCCCTATTTTAAAAAATAACTTCTTTGGTGTCTCTGTAATATGTTTATAATGTGCAAAGTTTTCAATGAGATCTTTATTGATTCCAGGCTGGGAGAAGAACTCATGCTGGGAGCAGGACAGGAGCTTCATCAATGTTAGAAGTAAACTAGAAAAGTTTAAGACAAGTTTAAAAGCTGTTTATTAAGGCTTGTAATGGTCTGTAAGGTTATATGGGCTTTACTGATAGATTGACATACAGACTGATAGATTTTTTAAACTCTTTTAAATGTGGCTTAGTGTCAGTAAGGTGAACAATTTTAGGTTGTATGAAAATTTCCCTAATTTTTCCATTAGTAGCAAAAATGTTAAGATATTATTATTATGTTCTAATACTGTTCAAAATGTCCAGTTTTTAGACATTGTTTTAACGTTTTTGCCTGGTTAGAAGAAACATTTTTTTAAAAGTCTGTAACATTTTTAAAACCTTCCAATAACTATTTAAGAATGTTTTTGATGT
>JAZGTK010019354.1:0-11424 GCA_036877625.1 Ambastaia sidthimunki
GATGTCTGTACTTGTGTGAGGTCCAGGCCCTGCAGTGGAGTTTCTCCACCGTTGAATATCTCCCACAGCGTTGCTCCAAAACTCCACTTGTCACACTCCAGATCCATCTCCAGGGTTTCCAGAACCTCCGGCGCCACCCACGGAATTCTGTCCAGTGCCACTGTATTCACAGAAATGTGCATATTATCCCACATCCCTGTTATTTTACAATTTACCAAAATAAAGCAAAATAATGAATCTATTTGAAATCTTTCTGTTAGCATAATAAAACCGGTTCAGTTTCATAAGGGCAGTTACTGTATTTGAGACAGATAAGTACCGTCTCTGCCCAGCATGGCCATGCTGATGCCCGGGTCACTTAATTTAATGAAGGGGGAGTTTTCAGAGGAAACGTCGCCCTCTCGGGCCAACAGCAGATTTTTGGCACAAATATTTCCATGTGCAATATTCTTCTCTTCCTGCACACAACACACAAATGACAAAATTAACCACCGTTAACAGTTTGAAGAAAGAAATGTAAGAAGAGAAAGCGCATAAAAGACATTATGCATACTGTATCATTATCTATATATTATATGTTTATGGTACGTATATATATATTATCCCAAAGAATAGAATAGATCTTTATTAGATCTTAAAATTCTATTATTTAAAAAAATTTAAGAAATTTAAGAAAAACAAGACCATTTTAAAAATGAGAATAAATTAGAAAAATTTGAATAATGAACAGTAAAAAATAAACAATAAACAAAGTGTATTAAAGTGTAAATGGATAAATAGTTTATCCATTTATAAATAGTTTAACAACAGACAGTGTAAGTAGCAAAAGACATACAAACAACAAACAGTATAAATGGCTGGACATATATGCAAACTGTACAAATGCATAAATACAAATGAACTATAATATAGACACAAACATAAACACAGTTGGGTATGAACACAGTCAGGTAGTGCTGACTGAAATGAAATGTGTGGACGTCTCTCACCAGGAAGTTGAGGGCACAAGCCAGTTGTTTGGCCACATCTAGTTTCCAGCTGACAGAAACAGTCTTTCTCCTCAGATACAGGTCCAGGGCACCATGCTTCACAAACTCCTGCACCATGATGTCTGCGGAGGACATGCTTAACTGCTCTGAACTGATGTGCTTGTATTTACAGATGACCAACGGCACTCCAAAACCACTCAGAGTTCAAGAAAATTCATGGAGCTCTTGGTTTTTGAGCACAGACTTTTAATCTGTCCTCTTGTGTGCAAGACTCAAACAATAAGTACATTTAAAAGTGCTTTTACGTCAGTAAAAACGTGAGCTTTTAAAGACACTTACTTTTGGATTTGTGCACACTGATGCCGTAAACCAGAAGCAGGTGCTTGTGGGAAATCTGACTCATCAAACTGGCCGCCTCAAAAAAAGACTTTAAAACAGGAAAAACAAGAAAACTGCTGATTACAATACATTATTACAACATATTTTTTTATCTTAAATCTCTGAACATTCCTGAGTGGTAAATCAAAACATGAGCGTTATCATTTTTCAGGGAAAGACAGGTAGGCGATTTTTTCAGAAAACATTTTTTGTTATGCTGGTTAAAAGTCTCTTCACATCCTGATAACAATCACTGAGTAAAGTCTAAATGTATTTATATAAATATATACCTTCTGTGGAAGGCATGGAGATAAAGTATTTTACATGCCACAGTATACATTTGAGTAAGACTTTAATGTAGTTGTCCCAACACACCTCCCAGCAGTTTTTATGATTGCTATCCAGAACTTTCAGAAGGACGTCTGTGGAGTGCACAACACCATCCCGCTGGTCTGTCTTACTGCCTTTGAAGATGTGCGTGAAGGAACCTTGACCCAAACTTTCTCTCTGTCAAAAGACAAATCAAGCTGGTTTGAGACTGACACACAGATGTTGTTTAACTTTGATAATTGTGTTTTTGTGCCCTCAAACCAGAAAAAACACAGATGAGATCTCCTCAGTGTCTCAACTATTGCTCCTCAAAAGCAATGAGATTAAATGAAGAGCAAATGGAAACTTTGCTTAAGTTTCTTGTGTGGGAAAAACCCCAGAAACCTCACAAATTTCAGAAGAGATCTCAACAACGTCTCAAACTGAGCTCAGAATTGCCAAGTCCGCAATCAAAAGTCAATATTATTGAAGATTTCAATTTGAATTCAAACTTTGTGTGTGTGTGTGTGTTTATTTGTTTATAGAAACATTATGTGTGGGATGGTACCCAGGTGAGGTCCTCATGTTTGATCATGTGGAACTGCATGTGACTGGGTTTATGTCTCTGTAACATGGGGGAGGTGGGCATGTCCACCATGCTGCTGTTACGAAGGATAATTATGTTCGTCAGTTCTGCAAAGAGGACAAGATGTTAAAACACAGCATGATGAAATTAAATCCCAAAACTAAACGCATTTAACATTTTTATACATGGCTTTTGACAAATAGGCCATTCACCTCAATCTAAACATTAACAAAGATTGTTGTGAACGTCTTTCCAGTCATAGCACAATTTGAGTTTAAGGAATTTATGGTGCGGTTGACGTCAGGTTTAATAGTTGGTCTGAAACCTTAGTCAGTGATTTTAGAGATATCTGTTTTCCCTCATTCAAGCAGGACTTGGTCTTGTATGACTGAAACGGCTGCCTGGAGGTGTAGCAAAGATGGCTGTCGAATGTGAAGACTATGTTAAAGGGGCTTTGGCATTAGAAGACTCTCATTTTGGAATATATTTATGATAACAGTGTAAATACATGCTCCGTGTGATTACAATGCATCATAAAATCCATGATTTAGTTCGATTTGCTTGATTATTTCTGAATGAATAATTGAGAATTATTTGATTTAATGATCAGACATGTTTCACCTTTTGGTCTGGGTGGGCAGCATTTGCCCAGCGTGACGGGAATGTCAGACATGAGGAGTGTGTTGTGCTGATAAAACTCTGTGAGTTGTGTCAGACTGCAGAATGAGCTGTGAATCCCAGCCAGGCTGAACTTCTCGTTCTTCTCTATCAGACAGTCTTTGTAATCCATACCCAGAGGGGTCTGTTGGAACAACCGGAAGATAATGTGTGACTCTGCCCGTGATCTCATAATCTAAAGCATCGACGTTTGAATTCCATCATTAATTTCACTGTGATCTTTACATTATGTAGAATGATTTTATGTGGAAAACAGTAAAGCACAAAAAATGCCTTTAGCTGGGTTTCCACAGACAGGGTCACATTTAACATTGGGGTGTTATTGTTAACACAGCCTGTAATCTCATTAGATTGTAATCTGTAACCCCTTTTTCATCTGTAAAACTCATTAAAATAAAACTTTTTTTTCCACGTCACATAACATATATCCTAAAAATGTTCTTATTTTCAGCAGGTTCAAGTATCATTTGGGAAAATGAAACTGAAAATGATATTGATGCACATCAAATACGAGTCTGGCAAGATTCTACCTCAATGCAAACCGTGAGGAAGTATTTATGAAAGTCTTTGGGACTGTGTCGTAACAGAAACATTCCTCTTTTGGCTCCGGCTTTCTTGAGCTTGTGAACGGCAAACTCTGACCTTCAGAAAACAAGCAAGATAAAAAAAGATCTTTTACTGGATTATTTTCTTTATAATACTATTACATAGTCAGGTAAAGGTGATGTTGTACGTGATGGGGCCGTGGCAGTAATTCTGAATGTCTTCCAGCAAACTGGGCGGAGCCACCTCTGCACAGAAGTAATGAGTCGAGTCTGTGGTTAATCGAAAATATCCGTCGACCAGCGAGACAAACGAAAGCGCTTCAGTGAGGGTCTGAAACTCGGCCTCCTGTTGGTGGAAAGTGAAACCAAAAGCAAAAATGTTACGCAGATAAAAATAATGTAGTTCAGCTAAATCAAGTTTCTATTTATCACAAGATCTGCTTTCCACTGTGTGTTATTTTAAAACTCCAAACTCACACTATTGATATCCTGATTTTTTATACTTTAAATGCTGCCTTTTACACAACTATCATTTAAAAGCATCTTTGTGATTGTGACATGTAATGATAACATTTGTATTCATCACCAAAACACAACAGAATGATCTTCAGTGCAGTCATGTTATGTTGAGTTTAAAGGGATAGTTCACCCCAAATGATACGACTCTTTTTCTTCTATGGAACAAAAAACAAGATATTTGATACTGAGAAATGATACCGAGAGACAGTCAATGTCTCAGTGGTTTTGTGTCACTAAAACGGAAGTCAAAGGGTGCCGCTGTTGTCTGGTGACCAAAGTACGTCATACTATAATTTTTGCTTCTGAGGAACACAAAAACGTTAAACAGGTTTGGAATGACACGTGGGTGAGTAAATGATGGATGAACGTTCATTTTTGGGTAAACTGTCCCTTTAAGACTTTACACAACAGAACAAGCGTTGACTGCAGCGCCCCCACCAGGCAGTGGTCGTCCTGGCGTGTGAGGGTCACCACTCGTCCCTCCATAAGCATCTGTTCCTGACACAGACGCTTGATACTGATGTCAGTGATCTGAGGGAAATCGCAAAACGTCTGCCAGTCCTGTGAATGACAGGAGAGCTTATAGTGCTACAGTGAATTTCTTCATATGGAATTAGATTAATTATTAAGAGTTTGTGTACATCACTTCCAAGAGGAGTTTAGATCACTGTAAAACTGAACATTTTGTCCACAAACATATTTAACCCCCAACACACAATTTCTACCCATTTATATTATATTCTAGAAACTGGCATCATTTGAAAGATGTGTATTAGTTATCAAGTAACCACAATCAAGGAATAAAACTAAGAATAAACACTAAGAAATATCTTCATTTATTAGTTGCTTGAGTTTATTTGAATGCATAGCTTTGTCTCATTTTAAATCATCTTGAGGCCCCCTTTTACGTTTGTTGAGGCCCCTTAGTTGGCCCCGGGCCCTGCTTTAGAAACATTGTAATGCACTGTACATTAAACATTAAACCTATTTCCTATTATTTATAATATAATATTACCTAAATAACCTTAAAACATACAATTATGAGTCTTTAAAATACATGAAAATAGATTCACGAGGTTCCGAGTTCTCCACCTGGTTTTCCGTGGTTCGTATTTGAATTCCTCCCTCTCCAGAGACTTGGATGGAGTTAAACCTTTGATGGCCGTTCTGCTCCAGCCACCCGGACTGATGCAGCCTGAAGCGCTCCGAGCCGTACGCCGGCTCCAGCGCGCTCAACTCCATCAGATACTTCAGCTTCAGGCTGCGTTCCCCGGCCGAGCAGCTGCCCAGCTTTTTAAGGAAGCGCTTAAGGGTCTTGCGTATCTGATAGCGCGCCAGCCGACTCAAGCGCTGTATGTCTTGCCGGTGGGTTTCTGGGAGGCAGGACTTGTAGCTGGAATGGAATAAAAATTTGATTGGTTAAATTCAAATCGTGCATCTCTCGATCAATCTATTTCTATCGATCCGCATCTTTCTCTTATAACTCACCTCGTAGTCTTGCAGATGTCTCCAAGACTTTGGTTTCTCTCTTTGGCCATACGCCACAGATCCAGAACGGCCATTCCCAAACATTCCTGCTGTAAACTCAGAGCAGGACAAATGCCTCCAGACACGAAATCACTGCGGGACTAAAGCAGAACCTCAGCATCATTAGAGATGAACCTTTACCTTCTTGCATTTGGCAGATGCTTTTATCCAAAACGCTTTCCAACTATCCCAGCTAATACTTTTAAGGACATTTCCGTAACGTTTCCATTAAGCAACAAAAATGTTAAAATGTTATTTATGTTCCAGGAACATTTAAAATGCTCAGTTTTTTAAGACATGTATTAACGTTGTTGCTTGGTTATAAATTCTGGAATGCTTTTATTGTTTTACATACATTATATACTGTATGTATGTATATACATACATATATATACACATACACACACACACACACATATATGTGTGTGTGCGTGTGTGTGTATGTATATATATGTATATACATACATACAGTATATAATGTATGTAAAAAATATATATACACACACACATATACAGTATATACAGACACTATACTATATACAGTACACATCTACACTAACTAGGTAACACTAGGTGTAACTCAGATGATGTTGGTGAAATCTTTACCTGAGCAAAAAGATAGTCGATGACACTGTAGTCCAGCACGGCACAGATTCGTCCTTTACTGAGACTGTAGCGATACGATGCTCTCGAACCCTGACCAAACCAGCTGGAGAAGAAAAACCTACGACAACAAAACATTTAACAAAAACAAAACTGATGTTTTTTTAAGTAGGGACAGTTTTGGCCCTGTGAGCGTTTCCATTTCCTAATTTCTTTAAATATCATAAAAAGTTTCACCACAAAATGACTTTTCATAACATCTCAGATGATACAGCATGTGCCACAATGTTTTCCTGCAGCTTCCTGACACTCAAAGTGTCACACAAATACATAAATGTAACCTGCTGAGTTTGATAATATCAAAATAACCCTGAAAATTACATTTAAAACATGTACAGAATAAAACAGCTGACACCTTTGTCTTGCTAATATTAATTTCACAGCTAACATTTTTGTATCCTAAATACGGCCCCAATCAATACATATACATACACACACACACACACACACACATATATATATATATACACATATATACACACACACACACACATATATATATATATACACACTTTTTTGTTCTAGATTTACCTCACTCTGTAGTGGACAGTGATGGTCTCTTCACTCATGTTAAACACGTGAGTTGGTGGATACCAGAACGAAAGATCTTTTGACGCCAGAGCAAAAAGATTGTGGAACACAGGAAAAATACCTACATATACAGAAATACTGACTTTAAGTGATTATAATCTTCATATCACTTATTACCACACAGAACACTGGCAGATCACTGATTTAAGTGTTATTTTAAAAGGGTTCCTCATGCTACACACATGATACATGTATTTTGGCACATGTGAAACTCATGTGTCTGTTCTATTAAAGTGTGTTTTGGGGGAGGTGTGGCTTTGGGAAATGTGGGCGGGATTTAAAGCTAGCTTGCTATTGCTACCTGCTTCATAATTGTCAACCCTATAATAAAAGTTGTTAGAGCATAATTTAATTTTCCAGAACTCATCATGAATGATGTCAATGTTCAGCCTGTAAGCATCTCACCGCTGGCTTTGGCAGCAAACACACACACGCTCTCAGCAGTGATGTGGCCTGTCGGGACACTGATGGTGGTCTCTGCTTTTACTGCTGGACTGTAGTACAGATGCACCTGCAGCACAGAGTCACAGCTGGACTTCTGACTTCCTGCCCGTTCGTCCGTCATCAGGGGCAATTCTTCTTCCTCAGTTTTTGTCATCTCATTAAAGAAATCTCCTGACTGGACAAAATCATCTTTTAGTATTGAAGATGTCTGTGCTTCCAAAATACCTGTAGAAGTGCTCAGAGAAAAAAATTCTCAGAGGAACGTTCTCCAAGTAACCAAAGTTACCAAGTTCTTGCAGTAACATTAGTAGAACATTATATCACACATTGAATTATTATTCTGAAGCTGTTAATTACTCAAGGACTGACAGAATGTTGTTTCTGATCAGTAAGATTAAACATTTTTATAACATCTTTTTTCATACAATTATTTCTATATAAACTTGCACTGAAAAGTTTTCAGAATTTATTTACATGTCTGCGTATGCCAGACACTTTTATCCAAAGCGACATTATTACAGTGTGTGTGTTCCCTGGGAATCAAACCCACAATCTTTGCATAGCCAGCGCAATGTTCTACCCGTTGAGCTACAGGAAACTGAGACTCAAGTCTCTTCATAAGTAATGAAAAAAGACTGTCGAATGCAAAGGCCATAATGAATTAATACATAAATAAGTTACATTTAAGTTCTACAGTTTTAAACAAACGTTAAAAATGTTGTAGTTAATTGTCAGATGACTGTTGATGACACATATTCTTGGAACTATGATGTTCAAACCTTTGAGGAAAGTGAGAGATCATTCATGTAGTCTGGGAAACCCGTGTTTTTGTTACGGAAAGTACATCACACACTTTCCAATAACAGCATGAGAAATGAAGTATAAAAAACAGATTATAATGTGAGGCTGTAGTAACTGTCTGAATTATTTGTAAAAACTGTAGCAGGACATTGTTTTACAGTAACAGAAATATAAACAAACATACAAACAAAAAAAAGCATCTAACCACAAACATGAATCATACATCCTCATACGTCTTTTAAGGACATGTGCCTAATAATGGCAAAAATGCTATACATGCTATATATAATTTTACCACGTTGATGAAAAGAATTAGAGGGTGTTACCTGATTTTATTTCAGAACAAATACAGATGATTTGTTCATGTCGATGAGCTTGTAAATATCATTTCGGGTTGTGCTGTTGTGAGCTACAGAGGGAGGGTGCAAAATGACACTGGTTTCCGGCAAGACACAAAACCACAAAAGCACCTAATTTCCAGACTGCTTGAGCAAGAACGACACAACGTTTCTGTAGCAGTTAAACCCTGTACATTTAATTTCCTGACCAGACAGGACAGCCACCTCTGCATCCTATAAAGAGCAAACATAGTTCAAAAGTGTGTTTATTTGTGAGACAGAAAGAAAGAGAAGGGGGTTCTAGAGTTGCTGGGGTTCTGTGTTCTTAACGTGGGAAGACTGAAACTGTGGTTTCCTCTTTCTCTGCTAGCGCGCGGCGGGTTGGTTATTTCCGCTGCAGAGAAACACTAAGTAGGTTTTCTTCTGTTAGGCCTGACAGAAACCAGCACCTCACGAAACTCATTTAAACACTTGACGTGAAAGAGCTGATATTTCAGTTAGTTGTGAATGTTACAGGGACGCTTCGTAACTCCACCAGCGCTGATTTCATTTCTCTCAATGGTACTGGAACAGTTAACATATGAAAAAATAATGAAGTAAGATGTAAACACAGATCAGATCATTTGGTCAGTGCATAAACAGTTACATCATGATCAGCAGCTTCACAGGGTTTGATGCACACAGATTATCAGGAATGTTCTGGTGGAACTGTGCGGGTTCAGCTACAGATAAATGAAACCCCCACGGCACTGCTGCATGTTAAAGCTGCAATCTGCTACTTTTTTGGGGTAAAAATAAAGAAACATCAGTTATCAAGCATGACAGATCAGTGACATGACAGATCTTCTTACTTTACCCCAAATTCACAACAGTGAGTTTATAATAATCATTTATCATTTGAGCTGTCAAGTCCGATTTGCCAGGAAATGTCAGTTTGGCTTTATTTGACTTTAACATACGTAATGAAAAGCACATAAAGTCACCTGCAATGTTATGTTTTAAACAGAGATGGCGGTAGAGAGACAGAAGTTACAGATTGTAGCTTCAAATAAACGGTCAATAAAACCATCCTGCAGTTTGTAAAATAATTTCAGGCAACGTTTTCCTCTTAATTACCAAATAATTCGGATTAATGATCACATTTTTTGTTGTTGGAGAGGTTAAAGAAGCATTAAACATCATATGCTTCCATTAAAATCATTCAGTTTATTAAAGAACACAAATGTGAAATCAGCTGAGTGTGATTATAGAACGTTTGTAAGCTGTTCTGTTGACAGAGAACCGCAGTGATCTGAAATACAGGTGTTCTGCAGGTGTACAACGAACAGAAACGCTATTGTGCCTGATTGTGCAATAGAAGAGAAAGAGCTATTGATATACAGGCCAAAGAAACTTCTTCACAGACAGGTGCTGATGTTCAGAGATTCAAAACTGTCAACAAAACTGGAAGATAACATTTGAAGTTCTTCATATAAATGACACGTGCATGTATGTAATGTGACTGTAAATCTCAGCAGTGATACCAAGTGACAGGATTCTAAATTAATGGTGTTGTGTTTCTGTGATTTTAAATATGTTCTTAGCCAGCCAGTCTTATTCAAACCCGACCTTTTCTACCTTTTTGAAGGCAAATCCTCTCTAAATTTCACTTTTGCTCACTAAACCATCAGCAGTAGCCAAAGATTCTTTTGGTTTGAGAAGAATTTCGGTGGGATTGTACGTTGAAGCTTCATTCTGTAGAGAAAAGAGTTTGATTTCAGGTGGTGTGAAGCAAAGTGAGAAATGTTACTTCTCATACCAACAGCCTTATCATTGGACAAAATAATGGCTATTTTCAGTTCCCAACATCCCCTGTCTGCCATTGGTCAAGAAACAAATATTGCTATTGGCTTAGCCAATGTTGCCATTTTACAAGCATTAAAAGTACAGTGTTTAGTGCACTGTCAAAAATAAATAAATAAACTTTTTAAGTATTAAAGTTTAATCAATTGGGCTGCAAAAGTCATTTCAATTATTTCAACTATTTTTATTCTTGACTGATGTTGAGCTGAAGTAACTTATATAGTTGAAAAATTGCTTAACATATTGTTTTTATTATTTAGGTTTTATCACATTGTTTATACTTTTGGGGCGAGTAAGTCTACAGATGTTTTCTAGTCGTCTCTATATATTAATCTTGCATAGAATTATGTATTTTAACAATATAAAATGACACTTTCCCTTTAAATGGAATCATTATACTTACAAAGTTCTGACAGGACACGTCATGGGGCTTTTGTTCCAAATTCCACCACAATAAACCAGGACCAATAGAATCCTTTTTGGTGGGACCTGCAGTAATCCAATGGATTTTTATTTAAAGGTACAGTAGCACCTATTGACAGCTGCGTGACATTGAATGTTCTTGTGTTTAAATGAGTTTCTCTTACCTGTAATGTAGCTGACCACCACCCCTACCAGCACAACAGCCGTGGTGGACAGAGCTCCAAAGTAGAGGTAGGAGATTGAGTAGATATTTTGAAGGCCAGACTGACTGTACACGTTTGTAGTAACAAAGACAAAGAGGAAAAAAATTCTAGTGACAGCCATCATACAATGTGATAAAGTATACAGCTTTGTCTTACAAAAAAGACACGTGTTCACGTCTGCAACAACACATCACATAAAAATGTTCCAAAACTACACATTTCCATGGTGAATCTTCATAGACACTTACCCATAATTCTCATAAACTGACAGTGATTGGACCAATGCTGTGGTATCATTGAGTGTTGCATTAGTCGGCAGACACTGACTGGCACTGGTGGGTAAAACGCCCATCATTTGTGGTGTTGGAGGATAGATTGTGCTTCCAACAGCCAGCCACAGAGACAGGGAGAAACCTACAGCCACACCTGAAAACACCCCCTAAACATACCACAGATATACAGCTATATTTAGCCAATTACATTAGCGTTTATGTACAGTATGATACTGACAGCACTTGATTAAACAAGGCGATTGTACAGGTTTTTTACAACTAAACAGGAAGTGTAAACAGGATAAACAGGAAGTGC
>JAZGTK010019355.1:0-11424 GCA_036877625.1 Ambastaia sidthimunki
TTTTAAAACGATTCTGCACGGTGATGCAAAATTAGCCAATTTCTGCTTCTCCGGGGATGGTTTACAGGTGGCTGCTGTGGATTTTCAGTATGTCGGTGGAGGATGTGGCATGAAAGATGTTGTTTATTTTTTAGGCAGCTGTCTGGAGGAGAGAGAGTGTGAGAAGAAAGTTCCTGCTCTTTTAGATCATTATTTTTCAGAGTTGAGGACATCTGTGGGCAAGAAGGCCAGTTTTCCAGAGCTGGAGAAAGAATGGAGGGGGATGTTTGCTTTCGCTTGGACAGACTTTCATCGCTTTCTCTTAGGATGGATGCCAGGACATCACAAGATTAACAAGTATAGCAAAAGACTTGCTCAGGAGGTATTAAGTAAATTGAAACAGTCTTAATATGGTAAACAGTGAAGGGGTAAATGTCTTGAGGTTTATTCTGAAATTAACTGGTGTATAATGATTCTTATTTATTATTGTTCGCCACATGCTGTGTGTACTGGCTGATGTATGTATTGTGTTTGTGAGATTAAAAAGAAAATACTTTTTCTGTTTCTAGCCTCATACAGATGTGATTTTTTCAAGTTAAATGGGTCAATATTAGGTTTGGGTTTAAGACTGGATTAAGGGTTCATATGCCGGTTATGTCAACCTATTATTTCCCTCTGATTTTAGGGGTCAGTTATGGTTACTCTTTGGTTAATAAAGAAGGGTTTAGGTTAGGACTTATTATTTCATTTATTTGTTGACAGAAATAAATAAATCTTTTGTTCCAAGACCAACAAAAGATGTTTGAGAAATGTTATTACACACAAACATCTTTGATAATTGAAAACTTCGTTATTAGATCATAATAATAAGGAGATAACTACAATGTTTATTAGTAATGTAATATAATCCTTATAAATTAATTCTATAATCTAATTTATAAAATCTGTTCCCTACGATTTAATAATATAATAAAAAAATAAATACAGTAACTTTGATGGTAATCAGTGTATTTCAGATAGTATACGTGTCTTTCCTATAAAATGTTTAGTTAGAAATCTTGCTTTCACGCTGATCCAGGAACATGGTATAAATACCCCAAATAAATGTGTTTTACAGAGAGAGAAATGTCAAAACTGATCTCAGATCAGTACATGTGCCTCCCGGTGTTGTATCTCCAAATGTACGGAACTGTCAGCGCCGTCCTTCTGACGTCACTTCCGGAGTTACGCCCGACATTTTACACGAAAACAGTGTTTGGGGAAGAGAAATTTACAGTCGGGTGCGTATATGTTTTATATATGTTTTATTTTCTCTTAAATGCATTCAAAACGTATTTATTTTAAAACTACAGACTCACGCATTCAACATTATGGCGATCTGTGGCCTGATGTTGAGCGAGTGTTCATTATTGTCTTATGTCTGTTTGTTTGTCTCCTGTTTATTATTTTATTTTGTTGTTATATTGTTATAACAGTTTGACATTAAATGCATGATTGTATAATACAGATTTGTAATATTTAGATTTGCTGATCAGTTATACTTAATATGTTTAATATGTTTGTTTAGTTACTACTAGACTTGGCAACTGTTACGAACATAGATATATATATAAATACATTATGTATTTATTATTTTAACATTAATCTGTATTATTAGTTACGTATCTTTTATTGTGTTTAGAACCCTCAAGAACTTACATGTAAAGGTGACATTGTCATTTTTTTGAGAAGATTCATTTGGATTTAATTGGTTACATATTTTAATGTGGTTTCTGAACTCATTGACCTAATACATACTTCCTTTTTGTGTAATGTGTTAAGTATGTACTTGTCTATCATCTAACATCTTATTTGTATAAGATTTCTGTAGTGTCTGTATTTAACCCAGTGTAGGATTTAATAGGACTGCATAACTGCTGTTTTACATAGAAGGAAGTTTCCTGTTTACATTTAACATTTAATTGTTTACATTTCAGTTTTTTCTTTTTTAGGTTGTCAAAATACTCCCACTTTTGCTGCTTTAGTCGTATTGAAGGTGCCAGTTGTGCAGAAACTCAGAGAGGAAGATGAGGGAATCAGTTCATTGTCAGTCATGAATCGCGTGTGATGAGGGAAGATTTCTGCTGGTGTACAGGACGTGTGTTGTGTGTGATTCCCTGCATCTCTGAGATCACAGCTGGTTTATTATGAAAGATGGATCCGGGTTCAGTTGACAGCCCTGTAACTCTTGTCATCAAAGCCCCCAACCAGAAATATGACGATCAGACCATCAACTGCTTTTTGAATTGGACTGTAGAGAAATTGAAAAAACACATTTCAAAAGTTTATCCTAGCAAGCCGGTAAGTGTATATTATTGTTTTTTAATTATAGGGTTATTGTTTTATTAAAATTGAGTGTCTTCTATTTCTACCTGTTATCTGATCTGTCCAACAAGATGCGAATTTATGATAACATACATACAAGGTGTGTTTGTGTGTTCTTGTTTAGAAGTTTGACCAAATGATTACTGGCTGTCTTTCAGTAGCAGTAACAGAACAACATTGATGAAAAAAAAGCTTTCAAAGTTTAGGTCCAGCATCTGAAACATTTAAGAATGCTTCAGTAAACAAAAGAGAGGAAAAGTATTTCATGAAAGGTTTTATAAACAGCTGACAGTAGGAGATGACAGTTAGATACCACCCGCTCTTACGGGAGTGTTTGGATCCTCACTAACTCCTGTTGACTAGTAGTTTTACATCTTTGCTATATTTAAAAAGAACTTAGTCAACGTCCTTCTCAAGAAACCTCAAAATGCAAACCTCTGTCACATTCACACAAACAGACAAGCTTAATTATATTAAATGTTTCTGTCCGTTCTTTCAGTCATCTAAGGACCAGAGACTTGTCTACTCAGGACGTCTCCTGCAGGATCACTTACAGTTGAGGGACGTGCTCAGAAAGGTCTCCATCATCTCTTAACTTTCTCTTACTTTTATTTACAACACAGAAGGTAGTAATTAATTGTATTCTGTGTAAGGATTTGAACAGAGTCTGGGTTTCTGTAATTCCTTTATTGTAATCACTGGATGTCTTTAACCTCAACAGCAAGATGAATATCACATGGTCCACCTGGTGTGTGCTTCACGAACCCCCCCTTCATCTCCCACTCTCAGCAGCCCTGTAACCTCCACTGACTCCAGCTCCTCAGTAAGTATCATAGCTAGAATACTAGCTAACATTACTAGCTTTGGCAAGGTCACGGGTTCGATGCACATTTGCATTTACGCATTTGTCACACGCTTGTGTCCCAAGCGACTACAGCGCATTCAGTGTGTGCGTTCAGTATGTGCATGCAGTACATTTTATCAGTATGTGTGTTCCATGACCTTTGCGTTGCTAAGCAACGCTTTCGTGCTACAGAAGCACACACTCATTCACGAGCGTGTAGCTTGAAGGCACTGTAAGTCATTTCATCTGCTCTTATGCATTAATGTAGCATGTTATTCCCTCATGTATAGATTTCAGATGCTGGCCCGTCCTCCCCAGCCTCAACCCCCAGCCAGGACGTCCCAGCGAGCTCCGAGGGTCTTCGGCACAGAGGGAACACACACGGTTTAAACCCCGCCCCTTCTGCTGTGATGCAGAGGTGATCACACAATCCAGAACACACACACAATGAGCTTTGAGGTCTCTGTTATTCAGACATAAAAACTGGATGTGTTATCTTTCACTCAGGCCTGAAGGAATGCCCCTCCCCATGCAGGGTGGTCCCGCCGCTGGGGTCCCGGCCCACCCCATGTACATGCCGCTGCAGATGTTTTGGTGGCAGCAGATGTACGCTCGGCATTATTACGTGCAATAGTAAGTGAATGAATGAATGAATGAATGAATGTATTTCAGCCATTTACATTGTTTCAGATGTGACCTCAGGGTTTAGTTGCTTTAGAATTCAACATTTAGAATTTAATATTTAAGAAAATGAAATCAAAATTGCTTCTGTTTACTTTCCTAAAAAAGTATAACAATTGTTGTTAGTTTAAAAATGTTATAATGTTTTAACATTTCTGAAATCACCATGTGGGTGGAGAAAAAAATAACCAGTAATATACTAACATTCACCATCTAGTTAAATCTGATAAATACATGAACTCCTGTCCTATTATTTTTTCTGCTAAACATTCTTTCACTTGTAAATATGTCACAATAATAAGTGTCAGGTTTTAAATCTGAATCTTTTGTTTCTGTTTTGATCTCCGTTATTTTTAATCTCATCTTTCAGTCAAGCAGCAATGGCTGCGTCCCGGGCCTCCAGCACGGCCCCCCCTCCTGCTCCCAGCGTTGCCCCACCCACTCAGCCAGCTCCACCTAACCAACCTGCAGCCCCCATGGGGCCCAACCCTGCCCCAGAGGATCGCCCTGGCAACCCCAACATCCAGCTGAACGCTCAGGGCGGAGCCATGCTGAATGAYGACGAGCTAAACCGTGATTGGCTGGACTGGATGTACACYGTGTCACGTGCCGCCATTCTGCTCAGCATCGTCTACTTTTACTCCTCCTTCAGCCGCTTCGTCATGGTGATCGGTGCCATGCTGCTGGTTTATCTGTAGGTCACTTCCTGGTCAGAAGCTTCCTGTTGGAGAAGCTGTTTTTTTTTCTCTGAAGTCACACTGAAATGCTCTGCATTGATGGTCTTCTGGTTTGTGTTGGTTTCTTCACTGCAGGCATCAAGCCGGCTGGTTTCCCTTCAGAGCAGAATTTCAGAATCCAAGAGCTGGAGATGATCCACAAGACGAGGCTGAGCAGAATCAAGACATGCAGGAGATGGTCAGTTAAATGGGTTTTTCAGAAACTATATATTTGATAAAGCAACCGTTGTTAAGCAAAGCTGTGTCTTTTTTTTTTCCACCGCAGGAGCGAATGATGGATGAGGGGATGGAGGATGATGAGGGGGACAGTGAGGAGGAAGGTCGTGAAGATCTCATGGACGGTGGTGGGCAGCAGCCGGGCTTCATGTCGGCCGCGTGGTCTTTCATCAGCACTTTCTTCACCTCTCTGATCCCTGAGGGACCTCAACACGCTGCCAACTGATCTGACACTTCATCACAGAGCTGGAGCATCTCGAAGAGCAAAAAATAGACAATAAACTACAGAAAAAGAAAATAAAAACAAATACAACATGGTCTGCCATGTTTTGGGCGAGTCTGTATTGCTGCTTCAGTGGTCTTTACATTTCCAGCTACTCCTCCGGTCGAGGTGTTGAGACCATAAGACTTAGTGAACGATCCAGTTACTTTAGTGCAAAACTATTTTTCTCCTCCTCATGTGTAAATAAATAGTAAATATTTACAGATATATGCATCTCATTGAAATAAGGCGTGTTTTTGAATAAAATCAGATTTCAGTCTCTTAGTGTAATAAGTGTTTTTTCTTTCCTGTGTAGATGACAAAGAAGCGCAGATAAGTGTTACACCCGCTAGTGGGCGCCACTGATTTAAAAAACATCTGCTTACACATGCATGTCTTTCTCTCTCTCTCTCTGTATAGACAGACAGACAGACAGATACACTTAATCATCATTTATGGCGTTGTTTTATATACATCGTGGTTTTTTAAGGACAACATAAATTCAATACAGCTGACGAAAGTGCAAACTCATCTGTTTTTTGCTTTTATCCTCTATTGCAACTTGCAAATTTCAGACATTAAACTGATGCATCAAAGAGCTGGAGAAGATTATTCAGCACTAATGCCAAAATATGAATAAAGTGCAACCGTTTGTGCTCGTGTAAGTATTTCTCAAATGAAATAAATGAATTCATTTGGTATTCAAATGTCAGACACGTTCGGGAGATAAATGCACTTCTCTGTTGCTGAAATAAAGCAGGAATCCTCCATCTGTCCAGCCCGCACAGACACTGGCGTGAGATGGACACGTCCTGCACTTCAGTGTCTTCAGAGAATCTCTAATCAAATGAAGATGGATTTTGTTCGCTGCTTTGTAACAACACAATTAATTATGCATGACAGAGACATTTATTGGACTCGTTTCACTTGTGCTCCTCTAAGTAACTCCTCAAATCGGGTTACGCTGTCTCTTGTCAAGGTAGGACAACTCTTATCAGAGAAGATATCTCAATGAGATCTCAGCAGATCTCTGTCTGTCAGACAGCTGCAGTCTGTGTTTCTGTGAGACTTTACTCTGCTTATAGCCCCCCAGAACAAGTTCACATGATACATAAACAATAAACATCCCTTTCAATTTGACCCCATCTCGATTTGAAATGCTGTTACTGGCATTGTGATGTTACTGAAAATGTGATTATGTGATTGAGATATATATATATATAACATCTATAAATTGGACGTTTCCTTGATTATTCTAAATATAATTTTTAACGCTTTGTTACTTAATACTATACGGAACTATATGGACTATGGAACTATATGTTACTATATGGAAACGTTCTTACAACGTAAAAATGTAAAATGTTACTTGGGTATCCACACTTGATAATCAGTATTATAAAATAATGTAGGAAATTTGAAAGGATACCAGCAAGCAAATGACAAACAAAACAATGTGAAAATGTGCCACAAACACTGATAAACGAACAATATGTTTAGCTTGAGTCAGAATTGCACCACATCTAATAATTAATGCCATTAACAAATGCAACTAATAATGGTAAATACTTTAATAATAATAATAAAATGCTTTTTTTATATTATCTTGCAGTGTGTAAAGAGACAATAAATAACAATAAATAACATCCAGTGACTTAACCGTAACTCACGAAAGCCTTTCTTATTTTCCAGTTATAGCTGAAGTATTGTAATGTGCTCTCTTTACTCAGACTTTTTAAAGAAAGAAAGCACGCAAAATGAACAGAAATGGCATTGCATTTAGCTGCCAGTATTGAGTGTGTAAATTGCGCTGTTCTGGTTTAAATGTAGTCTCTGCTGAACTGTTGTTCTCAGTGTATCGTGTCATGTCTCATGCCCCTCCAACATCTCTTTAATCCAATCAGCCATCGCTGGATCTTATTTATTTGCTTATTTATTTATTTCCAAAGGATGTAACTGATGTTTATCAGACGGCAAAAGTGCCTTTTCTTCCCGGTGAAACGGTGACTAACGACCTGCTATCGATTTGTTGGTTTGTGTATAAAAGCGATGGCTGTGTTTGATAGAGACCATCTTTATATTTACAATAATGCTGCGATAAATAACAGTTCATGTTAACCTGTTAGTTAGAAATATTCATGCCTTTGTTAGGGATTTAGCTAGGTCGCAACTAACTTGAAACGTTCTCATAACGTTGGCTAACGTTCTCTAAAACGTTCTCCCAGCGTAATCAAAACGTTCTTGCGGTAACGTCAATAGGGCGTTTTTGTAACTTTATTTATCATATATCAAAAAAGGCTATCCTTCAGTTGTTAGTGGAACGTTTAAACAACGTTACAGAATTACAAATGTGTTTGAATAACGTTCTAATAAAAGCAATAACGTTAATAAAACTGGACGTTTTTCGTTTTGTTACGATTCGTTATAATGAAAGCGTTCGGGAAACGTTCTGTCCTCACCAGATATTCCAGCACAATGATTTATAGTGACCTGATGTACGATTAAAAACATTAACCTCCAATCATAATAAACATGAAACATTTAATTTCTTTACTGTCAATTTAGATGCATGTCAATTTAAGTACATTTAATTTTGTAAAATGTTTTTGAAACCTAATGGTAAATATGAACATGTAAAAAGAAATTGACCTAAATAAAATTTGTTGGCTAAATTTTCAACAGAAAGTACATTTAATTTTAAATTTCAACTAAAATATTAGAAGAATTTAAACATACTTCTTACACATTGCTTAGTATTGTTTAATATTTGATAAGAGGTAAGCACACAGAACGTTGATTAAAGTGACAACATAAAAATAACACTCTCACAACATTATTTTGGGTGATATATATTTCTCCTTGTTTACAAATAACATCTATCATTGCCTCAAATATTACATTAGCCGTATCTTTATCATAGAGCTGAAATAAATATATTGCACTTAAAAAAGTCATCAAAACAAAACATTGTTAGATGTCTCCATGGTTACATTACATTAGAATTAGAAATGCACACAGATAAAAAAAAAAAGAGAAAACATTTGCTAATATATTGCATCTACATAACTGTTTGTATAGTCCGTTTATAACAAATCAAAGGTTTTAAATAGTAGGTCATGAATATTTTCAATTTAAAGATTCAACTGACAGGGACTTTAACATCCATTGATGAAATAAAGCAAATTATTTATCTCAGTGGCTCATTATGACATTATATTTCATACACAGTGAATCTAAATGACAAGCCCAGAACCCCCAAAAAAAGCACAAAATGTGATTCTTTTTTTTTGCACTGTGGATCTGTTTGGATCACTTTGTAAGTTTAATGATGATGTTTAATGGTCTTGATTTTAACGGGATAGTTCACCCAAAAACAAAAAAAAATTCCATCATTTATTGAGCCTCATGTTATTCCAAACATGTACGACTTTTTACCATCCGTAGAACACAAAAGAAGATATTTTGAGAAATATCTAATACATATAATTACTGTCAATTTTGAAACATTACTGCCACTTAATACTTGACCAATAGTGTGTAAAGTTTTCATTTCTCATCTGGTAATATTCACTGATATTATTGTTTTTGATTAATGCAAATAACTTCACACACTCCAGGTCCTTCATTTGTCTGTTGTTGCTAGTTTCTCTATGATTTGGTTATTATGGGATGTTGATGAATTGTGGTTGATGTGACTGTACAAACAGAATCACTTTAGCCACAAATCACCTCATTTCTCTTGTTCCTCTGGGGAAAGACTATTATTTAAAAGTTCGACAATTATTTACAGGTGTGGATTTCCTCCCGGCTGGCTGTCGACAAGCCGCCTCGGGCAGCTATAGATCAATTTCCAGATGCTTAGAAGAGACTTTTCTCCTCCATTACACTGTATCACTTTCAAATTTGACAATGTTCAGTCAACCCTTAACTAACCATTTATGGAATTAACCAGACTTAAGTGTTATCTTCATCTTTCTGGTAGTTATTATGAATGGCATCATAGTGGTTGTTAAAGGTGCCTAAAATCTTCAGTTCACTGTCAAATGTGTCATTTTAACAAAATCATGTCATTTGTAGGTTTTCTTGTCGTAATGGTTAGTGAATGTAACAGAACAGCAACAACAAAATTTGTTTGCGCTAAAAAAGCATAGACAAAATGTCTGGAAACAACATTTCAAACTGAATTTTACTTAACTGACCATGAAGGTAAAAGCAACCACAGTCTTGTCCATAAACAGGTTCTGTCCATTAATGCTGTTCTGAAAACACAGCGCCCTCTAGTGTCAACAATTTCAACGGAAGACCGACTGCTTGGCTGGTTCACAGACGGATCTTAGATAATGAGAAGCAGTTGTCCAGTGTTTGTCCGTGTTGAGTAAGTTTAAGTCGGCAAGGTTCTCCCTCATTTGGCTCTGTCTGGTTTTTCCTTTAGTGTTTTTATTTGAAAGTAAAAGGACTGATCGAGGCAGGAGATGAATCGTAACAGGTAGCATAAACAAGAATTTTTCCATCTTCAAATCTCATGCTGGACTTTCAGGTTTACAGCTGAAGAAATCCATGTCCATTGAGCCTTTATCGCTCTTTTTTTCTCCAGTACAACTGTGTGAAACAGCTCGTCTGGGTCGTTGTGTAATACTGTGTTGATGTTATTTACATGTGGCAAACGTGTCCACTGTCTCCTCATAAACATGGATAACGAGGACACGTTCGTGTAAGCGTGTGTTTTTGCGCGTGTTCGGGTGCCGTTGGTCTTCGCATGCCAGCAATAAGGAAATCAGATCAGATCAGACCTGGTCTGAAAGTGGGCGGAGTCATACGAAGGGCGTCATGACTGTGGAGGAGTGACGGAGTCCCTGTATGGCAGCGTACGGCCCTTGCTGGAAGTAGTGATGGTAACGTGGCATGTGGAAGGAAGGGAAGGTTGGTCCGGTACCAGGCATGGAGCCGGCCAGGGCGGAGGGTGTGAGGGGCATGCCCAGACGACTGTAAGGGGGCAGAGAGCCCTGGATGGGGTGAGGAAGAGGGCTGCCCAGGGTAGCTGTGCTGGTTCCGATGGCAGACAGCGACTGAGGGTGTTGAAACCCAGAAAACCCTGACGCGGTCGTGACCCAGGAGCTCAGAGAGAGGTTGTCCGATGCAGTGAAAGCTGAACCTTTAGAAAGACAAATTGTACACAATCCACATAAATTGTATGTCATTTTTAGACCATAATTTAAACTGTTTGCTGTGAGCTGTCTTACCTCTGCCGTGTGCTGGGTGACCATCATCACCCAACGGCTCTTCCTCACCAGCGTAGGTTCGAATGGGCGAGCGGGCGTAAGAGTGCTTGTGGATCAAACTCTCAACACTTTCCCTACAGCAAAAGCAAAAGACAAGAACCCAAAATATATCTCTATATCCAGCACCACTTTACACTAAACGAATAGAGCTATAAATCCATCAGAACACAATGCTACCATCTTTGCCACCTTTATAACTCAGTTAAACTCAATAAACTTTAAAAAAATAAGCTTTTTTAACACCTTTACTGGCAGAGATGTGGGTTTACAACCCCCCACAGGACCCACACAACCAACCTGAACAACACGCACACAAAAATATGTTAACACACAACAAGTGTGCGGAGAGCAGTGTGTCTGCTTGTCCTGCAGTAAGTGCATTAGCTGCTGTTAGATGAGACCCTCAGACAGGCTGAGATGGTCTGCATCACAAGAGCCATGCGTCCACATTAGCCCCCCAATTAGGTTAGGAAAGTGCAATATCTGTCAGCGGCGCAATACAAATATGTGTGTTTTTATCTGTGATGCGCTCTCGAGGGGAGGGGCCTCGCAGCCCTACAACTTGGGTGGCTGTTTTCAATCAGTCACGGGGCCCAATTGAATTACACTGTGTTTTAGTGCAGTGCCCGACTCCAGACTAATGCGATTTCTGCAGCTCCCTGAAGATCAATTGATCAGATCTAATTCACAGCCCTTCCAAAGAGAAAGAGAAATAGAGAGACACCGACAGAGAGAGAGGGAGAGAGATGCAGGGCGCATTTTTGAGTGGTATTTTTGGCACCCATTGACTTTTGGTTGTTCTTTTGTTTGGGTCTAAATGGAACTTGGCTGTAATGTTTAGCTAGGATGCTAATCTGAGTTCATTGCACAAACATGTCGTTTCCAGCGTTAGTTCATTATTTTGGGGTCGTTTAACTGTTTTGGTCGTGACTCTTGGGTCACATATTTGAAAACATCTCCTGTACTTTTGCTGTTGTGGTATTTAAACGTGAATTTCATGATGGTGTTTGCTATTTAATGGATGTACATTCATTAGTGAGTAAAACATTTGCATTTATGTAT
>JAZGTK010019356.1:0-11422 GCA_036877625.1 Ambastaia sidthimunki
AAATCAGAGAGGAATAGGAAAGTAGTGAAGGACTTTGAATCTGTCCCCTTCTTTTTTCTTCTTTTCTCCTCATTCCTTTCTGTTTTTTTACCTCTCCTCTCCCTCTTTAAATTTTGTCTCGTTTTTTTTTTCTCCCCTTCTTTACCTTCATCTCTTATTCCTTCCTCTGATCTTCTGAGTTCTGACATCAACTTTGCTGTATACAGCAGCTTTCAAAGGACACTGGTGCGTTCATAGCTTAGAAGTTGTATTATTGAGGACCTCTCAAAAAAATTCAGTGTAATGTTTACTAACTATATCCTAAAGCTGACCTTTACACAAACCTGGCCAATTTATGAGCATTTTTAATAGTTCAGACCACTTCAAATTTGTTCACTTCAAGTTTAAATTCTTCATGTTTTGCTATATTCACGAAGACATTTTCCAAAATGTTGCTCTCAAACTCGCACACAAGCACTTGTCACTTTATACTTTTTTACTTTCACTAGCTCCTTATATTAGAATGCAGAGGAAAGAAATGTAACTTTTCTGTGTTCTGCTCTTTGAAGATGTGTGTGTTGTCCCTGTTTGACTCTTCTGAGAGAAACACTATTTACCTCATCTGGCTGGGCTTCAAGTGATCTGAACACTTCCTGATGCAGTTTGGAAAAAAGAATGCACACACATTGAAACAGTAATTGCTTAATAAATTGTAGTAGGTTTCCTGTTGACGATTGACAAATATCCACCCCCCTTAGGATACACGGTTTATACTGTAGACTTCCTCTGCTATCTCTTCTCTCAGTGACACCAACTCAGACCTGCGAATTTGGTTATCTGTCCCTCTTTTAATCTCTGTCGTAATTATCTAAAGGCCTGCAGCAAACAAACACACACACACACACACACACACACACACACACACACACACACACACACTGTCTCTCTTATACATACAGGTCAAGGTGCAAATTACTTTGTGTTTGTAGCAGACAGTCCATAATTACAGTGCATAATTACAGACTATGTCCTGCTTGAAGGACAGTGTTGCATATTAATTCTGTGTGTGTGTCTCAGATCCCATGGACCAAACTCAAGACTCATCCAATCACTTTGGTGAGCATTTAAAACGTTTGTTAAAATTGTGTATTTTTTTGTTATAATAATCATGTCTTACATGCACAAAACGTTTTTGCTCCAACCTGAGGGTGATGTTTTGCTGGTTAATGATTGCTGTTGTAAATTTCAGTCTTTGGATAAAGTTGTCATGGAAATGAGCACGTGTGACGAGCCCCGCCCTCCCAACGGCCCATCACCCATAGCAACAGCCTCAGGTCAAAGGTTAGTTTCAGCTGAGCGGCTCTTTGGATCTTCACCGCTTTGTTCTGCTTCTCCGCCACGTCCTGTTTCATAATCCCTCTGTTCTGTCTTGACTGTTTTTAAGAGATGTTTATTTGTGTTTATTAAAGCGCTTATTCTCTTTCTTTCAGTGAATACGGTTTTGCAGAGAAGGTGGTAGAGGGTATCTCCCTCTCAATAAACTCTATCGTAATTCGGATCAGCGCCAAAGCCTTCAACGCCTTCTTTGAGCTCTCACAGCTCCAGGTCTACAGCGTCAACACCAGCTGGTCCACCGGCGACCTCCGATATACCCGCATTCTGGATCCCACACGTGGAGAGGTTTGTCCTGTCATACCTGTATATATGGAGGGCTTGAAAGGTGCGTTTTCATGTTAACGGCGTGATGCGTTTTAGATTCTAACATTTAAAGAAGTGAGCTGGCAGATGATCAGGATTGAAGCGGACGCCATCCAAAGCTCAGAACATGAGGTCGTCAGCGCCCCCATACGCCTCATCACCAACCAATCAAAGATCAGAGTTACTTTAAAGAGGAGGGTAAGGACACACACAAATGAGGTCATGCACCTTACCAGTTGTCCAAAAAAGTAATCGACCTTTTGTAAATAATTAACAATATGGTACACATACAAATATGCATTCAGTAGCCATTTTTATTCAAAGTTAAAGGTTCGAACCTATGAGCTTCCTGAACCCATGATTAGCTGTTGTTTTAATACGAGATTAGACATATTTGTATCACATGAAGAATTTTGAATGTGTGTGTCGTATGCTTTTGGTTGCCTTTAAAAACATCTGTGTCTGTGTTTTGATCAGTTAAAAGACTGTAATGTTGTGGCCTCCAAGCTGATTCTGATCCTGGATGACCTGCTGTGGGTTCTGACGGACTCTCAGCTCAAGGCCATGTTGCAGTATGCCAAGTCCCTCAGTGAAGCCATGGAGAAATCAGCTGCTCAGAGGAAGAGCATGGCCCCTGACACTACACAGGTGTGTGTGTGCACGTGAGGGCATCTCTTTTTCTCTTACATTTTCTCCACCTTTTGGTGACCTTCACACAACCTGTTTTAAACTTTCGTGTTTTCGCTGTTTATCTTTCTGTCACTCTGTGTACCTCGTATCGATCAACAAAAGTCTAAACTATCCAAATAACAGTATTAACATAGAATTTGCTTTAGGTAGATTTCAACTCCCTTTTCTTTTTAGGTAACAGCAGCGCCCCCTTCAGCCCAGCAGGTGCGCACGCAGCAGACTTCTACAACTGCGGATCAAAGCGCCACTATGGCACGACTCTTCAGTGACTACGATGTTCGTGAGACATCACACCATCTCCAGATCACACACCTTGACCTGCACATCTGCGACGACACCAACGCCAAGGACAGAGGTACCTCAGGCCCACACTAACCGCTGCTAACATCAAAGTGTGCTAATGTGTCAATAAAGATTGGTGGAGTTACACTGAAATGACACTCTCACTTTCTCTACAGGCATTAATAAGAGATTAGATGGTGGGGCCATGCAGTTGTCTTTCAGTTCTATAACAGTAGATTACTACCCCTACCACAAAGCTGGTAAGCAACACACTTTAGCAACACATTGGATTCTTCATTTGATAAAAAGGAAGATGTTCGTGAAGGATGATGTTTCTCTTTCTCTGTCTCTCAGGCGAAGGCTGTCTTCATTGGATGCATTATGGGGAAGCTACAAAAGCCCGTGAGACCTGGGCTCGGTCTCTCCTGGAGGAGTTTAAATCCAATGTGGATATGCTTAAAAATGCTGTCAGCGGCCAATCGCAGAGCTCCCCTCAGCATGGTAAAATGTTCCTTCCCTTTTCTGATTGGCTGGCATTGTCTCACAGTGATTTAAAAACAGGTGGTTTTTGTTGTGGTTGAAGTATCATATTGTGTCTGACAGCATGTCAGTTGATAGATGTGGCATCATTGATGGATGCACTATTAAAATTTGTGACACTTTATTTTAAGGGCTCTTCACAAAGGCTGGAAGAGCACTTTCAGGTGACATGGGTCACGCATTTATGAATGTGTTTTCATAGCTATGGTTGCCATAGTATTGTGTGGCCAGACTTATGATTAGCTAACCATTTGCAGGAAGTCTGGTCCACATTGCACTTTATTCTGTCCAAGAACCGCCCACTTAGTCTAGAAGCGACCTAAAGTTCTGTGATTTGTTTTCTCTCAGATGCTTATTGTAACAGCTAAAACCTTATTAAAACTGCCAATTTTATAAAGGACTGTGGACGGTTTATGGGCTTGCAATGTGAAGCTGTCACTATGGTTGCTATTCCTATGCTGTTTTCCCTGTGGCCCCTGAGAGTGTAGCTGAATCTTTGTACAAGAGTCTTTAGCTAAAGTGTCACAGCTATGGATCAGTATAGCAGTACGGCTAATGCTGTAGAACATCCTGTTATCATGACTTTCCATTGCAAGTCCTCAGAGTGTGTTTTGCAGTGATCATTAAGTGTGTCCTGGCAGCAGTTCACATCTGTCCTAGTTTGAGAGGTTTTGCGTAATGGGTTCTGTGTTCTCAGTCCATCAGTCGATTGTCTTAGAAGCGCGGGGTGGAGGGATAATGGTTAGGGAGCTGGACTCAGGCCCAGATGGCTTGTGGCCGCTCTCCCCTACGGCCAACTGCTGCTGGTGTCTGGAGACAGGTACCTCTGGTGTGCGTTTGAGGTGCCACACACATGGCCAGAGGTTTGTGCTGTAGAATTTGTGATGCCTGAAGGTGTGTGTGTGGATGTGTCTTTCACAGGCAAGATCTCCACCAGTTCTAGCAGTTCCTTCTCGCCCCCACCTGCACCCAGAACCCAACTCATGTCCAGTTCAGTCGTGCTGCGGATGGCGGATTTTACCATCTATCAGGTCAGTGTGGAAATGTAAACACACAGCAGACCCGCTCTTAAAGTAGTCCTTAGACTCAAAATTAAATACACATTGAACCTAGAAAGTGAAGTGTTATTGACAGTTTTTGTGGCATATTATTGATTACCACAGTAAATGGTGAAGACTCAGGGTTATTCAAGAAACAGATTTTGTGGTCACACTAATGTATTTGCGGTAGAAAAAACTGCAAATACATGATCCAGAGGTTTTAAAACTAGGACTAAGAATCTTGTAGTTTGGGCTAGCCTTAACAAGCACTTTTTAAGATAACAAAACCTGTTTTATTTATAAGATAACAAAAGCTGTGAGGTTTCCTAAATAGTTTTTGAGTTGGGAGCAGTTTTCTTATGTGTAAGAATTTTTTGTTATGTGTTACCCACATAATTCCTGTGAATTTCTGGTTGAGTTCCTTGTAAGTGCCTTAAAGGACTAGTTCACCCAAAAAGTTAAATTTTGGTCATTATCTACCCTTGTGTCATTCAAAGCCCCCTCGGCTTTCTGTGTTCTTTTTGGAACAAGAACTTAATGTTTTTACAAGATTTTGTTGTTGTGGTTGTTCTGCTTATAATAGCTGGGTTTTCATTTTTGGGTGGACTGATCCTTTAATATACCTGCAGTTTTTGCTTGTTTTCCCCACAAGGGAACTTGGGTTGAACACAGTACATAACATATGCTGTATGTTATAATTGTTATAGCTATACAATATACAGCCTGTATTGGTTTTGTTGTGAAAGGGTGTTTCTTCAGAGGGTTGATTGTATTTCTATGTTAAAGGTATCTACCGCCGATCAGCCACACTCCAGTCCTCAAAGCATGATCTCTTGCAATAAGAAATCCCTCTACCTTCCTCAAGAGATGCCTGCCATTCATGTCGAGTTCACAGAGTACTACTTCCCAGATGACAAAGACTATCCCAGTAAGACAGCCGTGTTCTGTCATCTGTCAAACTCAGAATATTAACTTTTGAACTTTTGAAGCTTTAATTGAATACTCATCTTTCTTGCAGTTCCTTGTCCCAATCTGTATGTGCAATTGAATGCTCTTCAGCTGGTACTTGACTCTCGCAGTCTAGTTTGGCTCAATCTGTTTGCGTTGGACCTTCGGAACAGTCTGGAACAGTTTATGGAGCTGTACAAACTCAATGACTCCCAGACACCTGATGAGCATGTGGACATCAGAGTGGATGGACTTATGCTAAAGGTGAGAAATGACGTCAGAAATTAAAAAACAGTGGCTAGTGAGCTGCCTTCATAGACTGCATTTTGGGAATTGTAGGTGTGCTTGTAATGCAAATTAGCTGTCAAATTAGGTGGCAAAATTATCATACTTTCAAAGATAGCACAGTTTGAGCAAAAGTATACTACAGTAGCCCTACCTTACTAATCCCAAAATGCAGCTAGCTCCATAAAAATCTTTCATCCAGTTAATGGACAGAGTCAAGAGAGTGGTTGATATGTTTAGTCATTACTAGACTATTACAAAACTATTAGTACTAAGAGCACTACTACTTGTAGGAAAGTAGTTTGATATAGATTAGATATGATAGAGTGGTATTTCAACCAATTTGTGCTTTATATATTTTGGATAACTGTTTTAATTCTTAAACGTATTGCATATGTTGCAAGCTTACATATCTGCATATGCTAAAGCTGGAATTAGCTGTGATGCTTTCATACGGTTGGTTAATTGTGTGCTGTTGAAAAGTAAACATTGATACCTAAAACGAAGTTTAAGATAAATTATAAAACTCTTTTTTGCAAAGAAATATTTTTTTGATTAGCTTACTTTAAGGCAGTGATGCAAGAGAACACTGGTTTTGATGTATTTTAAAATTTATATGTTTTTGATATTGAAGGCTGAATATGTGTGCCCTCCTCAATTCAAAACTGTGTATTTGTAGCTGGTGATCCCTGCAGACCAGGAAAAGACTCAGCCTGACCAGCCTCGCTCCTTATCTGTGCAAACATCAGAGATGGTGGCCACAAACACGCGTCACTCCTCTGGATGCACTCGGTCCAGTCTGGAAGTGCTCTTGCAGGCCTTCCAGGAGCAACCCTTTTTCACTTCCCTGTCTCACACTTTTCCTCGTGCCCAAAGCTCCTTCCCTGTGCTGCATTCTGTCTTCCAGCGGCACGCTCATGAGCAGGACACACGTGTTCATGATGTGTACCGGGGCCTCGCCCCGCCCTCTCTCTCTACCAACGCCCTCAAAACACCAGCAGCCACTGATCTATGGGCCATACACTTTTCTCAATTCTGGGTGGACTATGAAGGTTCTCGTAGTGGGAAAAGTCGCCCGACACCCTGTGTAGACTCCTTTCCTCTTACCCTTTGGGTGTGCCAGCCCGCCCGCTATGCCCAGCACCAAGAGAGGCTGAAAGTGGGCAAGGGGTCAGGGCTGTTGACCCGCAGCGAGTCAGCTGAGATAACCAATCGGCTTCAGAGAAAGAAGCTTCTCAAAGAGTACTACAGCACAGATGCATCTCTCAGCAACACGCCCAGCAACGGCCTCCACAAACCCCACTCTCTTGATGGCCTACGCAGCCACTCCTCTTCATCGCTCTCTTTGGCCTCTTCCTCATCCTCAACAAGCGAAGTAGACTTGCAGATGCTGGTGCATGTTCAGAAGCACCTTAGCGCTCAGGTGAGCCATGGGCAGTACGTCTTTCTTCTCAGACTGCAGAATGCTGTGAAATCCTTACAACGCACTTTACAACAAGATCTGGAGCAGTACGGGTCCAAGCGCCAAGTCCCAGGTCAACCCCTTAGCGCCTGCATAGGCGTACTCATGAAAAGTGCAGAGGTCACCCTTCTCCTAAAGCCCATTCCCCAACCAGACTCAAGTGCAAGCCCTTTGAACTCTGACCTCTCCCCCTCAGAGAGCAGAGCCACCCTTGAGGCAGGCAGCGAGGGAAGTGAGAGACCCTCAGCTGCAAGTGAAGGAACACGGTCCTTGGGCTCTGTGGATCAACTACTCTTTGGGGGTACAGAGTCAGCACAACATGCCCTCAGTGCGTCTCCGCTCCTTCCTTCATCATCTGCATCTCTTCCTCTAAGAAAGGGCTCTGTGGATGAGAGGAGCAGCATAGCGGCCAGAGGAAAGGTGGGGTCAGAGGAGAAAACGGATTTGAGAGAAGGATCTCTTAATGGGGAGGGCAGCAGAACTGAAGCCAAAGGGGAACATGATGAACTCTCTCAGCTATCACAAAGCGGAACTCTGGTAGCGAATTCTCCCTCCGAGACTACCTCTAAAGAATGGAATGACAAGAATCAGGGAGGCAGGCTTCCTCAGTCTATGTCCAGGTATGACATAATTTCCTGTTTTGTTTTCACATATTGATAATGGAATTAGAAGTCCATGGCCATGTCCCAAATCCTGCTCTCAGACCTTTCTTTTTTCCTGCGAGTGCACACTTTGGTATAGCAGTGTGGTATGGACTGTTGAGTTGACATTATAGATGATATTGGCTTAACCTCAAGTCACAGTTTGGGACTGTAGCCATGTAAAATTTTGGGATATATGCAGGGTACCCCTTTGTGATATATGCAGGGTCTCAGCCTGATCAACCTGACAGGCTCAATAAATTTAAGGTTAGTCTCATCTGCCTTAAAGTGGGCACCTTCCACCAATATACATTGAATTGAAACTGGACTTGGTAGCTGTATTGGATGACTTTAAAGCTCCAGTTAACAACTAAATGCAGATGTAATTGTATAAAATGATAAAGAAATGCTAACTTTGATGTTACAATAACAGCTTTACGAGTATGTGAGTGCTTGTGTGTGTGTGTTTTGGTGGTTACACCCAAAGCAGAACACCTTCTGTTTCCTCTTTCTTTAAATGTGACTTCTGAATGTAAGTGTGTATTTGTCTCAATCTCTCTCCTGAAGGAAAGGCAGTTTATCTGTGGTCTCTGACCTCTTAACCTCTACGCACAGCAGGTCTGCCTCCTTGTATTCCATGTCTAACATGTAAGAAACCCTCTCTAGGACTCTGTGCCCATTTGTTTTTGTGTGTGAGCTGTTTGTGAACTATATTGTGGTGTTGTGATCATTCACATTAGCTTGTCCCTAGAAATGTTGTGCATAGAACTGAATATTTGGTGGTAAATGCAGGAAAATTGGTGTCTCAGCATTCACAAGTGCTTTCATAGTCTGCTGGTGTTCAATTGCACTAATATTGAAAGAAAATAGGTTTTGCATATACAACCAAACTTTCTCTCTTTTATCTCTCTCTCTCTCTATCGCCTTCCTCTCAAAGTTCTCTGTTATTTAGGGTTTTCTTTGTTAGTATTGATAGTATGTACTAGAACATCCTTGTGCAATCTCTCACTCACTGTTTTCTGCTGTTTTTTTGTGCTGTTTTTAGCGGTCGCTTGATGCAGGGCAAATCTCAGTCGAGTTTCTCTGTGTCCTATAAGAACATGAAGAAGAGCCCCTCACTACAGTCACTGGATGACGTTTCCATAGACAGCTACATGATGGAGGACTGTGACACCTACAGTCTGCTAGAGAGAGGTACACCATGTGTCTTCTTTGACACTACAGCCCTGGTTTTTCACCACAAGGTGGCTGTATTGTAATATCTATTGGCATGTGTATAGCTTTTTTTACTTTTATGTGTAAAAGTCACTCTGTATTTTCATAACCGAACATTTTTTCCTTTAGCACAGATTACTTTGCAGTTGCATTTTTGACTGGACACCTTTAAAACCCCCTTCCAGACACAGATGGCCTCTCTTCCGTTGTAAACTGTATATTTTTGCCCAGACTGTCCTTGTACATCAGGCTCAGAAGTGATGGACAAATTGTAATTTCGATTATTCATTCATATTTTGTATGTGGGTCGTGTCTTTGGCTCCTCTCTGTGCTTGTCTGTCAGAAGTAATGGACAAATTATGATTTTGATGATTTGTTCAGTTTTTGGGTGTCCATGATATGTGGTTTGTGTATGATCTTTTGGCTCCTGTCTGTGTTTCTGTTTTTTACATTTAAAATGTCTTCTCTTGCTAACTAAAACTTGTGTCTGTGTTGTTATAGATGACGTGTCAATCTCTGGTTTTAAGGTGGCTCTTAGTGAACAGAATTCTTCAGAAGGGGCTTCTGTTGTTCTGGCTCAAGAGGCGGATGAAGCTCAGTCACCTGACGCCATTAGCGCTGCTTCACAGAGCATTGATGAGCCCACAAAAGACCTTGTAATGCACTCTGCTTTTATTCCACACTTTTCACTTGTGTTCCCTATGCAATAACATTATTACAGTGATCTTAACCCTCTATTCTGAAAGTCAAACTCAACTTTATTGCTTATCTTGCTTTTGGTGCTTGAAATGATGTGTATTATTTTTATAGTCTTTACTAGTGACAGATGACAAAATTAATAACGGGTGAGTCATGATGGCCGGCTAATGGTCCAGTAACCAACTAGTCGATTAGTTAAAACAGTTAAAAACTTGCTTTTTTGAAAACAAGAAAACAAAGATCCCCAAACAAGGATGTCTGATATAAATATATAGTTATATATAAATATATAAAACATTATTTTAAGATAAGATGTATGCGAAATTTCTTTAAACACTTATTTTACTTAATATTTACACAATATTTATATGAAAATATGAATTCTCCATTGACATTGAATGTCTTCATTAAAACAGCTGTTGGTTGATTTTGAGACGGTTGGTGGAATAACCACTTCTATTAATTGACCAATCAGGCACAGTTATTGTCAGCACAGTGATTGGTAATAGATAAACGAGTAAAGTGACTACTATAATCAAACTAAGATGCTCTGATGTTTATCATGTGCGATTTGTTTGCAGGTGTCGGTTCTGGTTCTGAAGATTCATTCAGTCTGTTGCTCTCTGGATCTGAAGGGTGATGACACAGCTGTAGCTCTCGAGGTGGGCCGCATCCGACCCAATCAGCTCGGCAATGTCAGTTTGCGGCAGTATCTTAGCAACCGCAGCCTGGGTAAGACTGATTGACGTGTGTGTGTTGCTGTTACACCTGATAAATATTCACTGTGTACGTTTCTTCAGGATTAGTCACCTCAACCACAGCCAATCAGAGCGCTGAAGGTATTTCTAGTGTGTTTTCATATGATTACACAGTTTGTGTGCGTGTGGGTGTGTGTTTTTGTGCGCATGTTTGTGTGTGATTGAGTGCAGTGTGTTTGCATGAATCAGAGTTTGTGTGTGTGTGCGTGATTACTCCCTAGTTTTCTGTGCTTTGTTTGTTCCTGTACTATTAAGCCCCAATTGTACTTAGTTTTCGTATCTTAAAGTCTTTAAATATACTGTATTGAACGTGAGCGTAGGCGAACACGTGCCCCTTGACTTTCAGTAGTGCAGTCAAATGCGCTCAGATCTGTATGGGTAGAAAAAACGCTGCATAACTCGTCACAAAATTTACGGCATTCAAATTGAACGTAGACGAAGGAGGGAAACTGTAGTATACCACTTTAATATGAATCAAATAATAAATAAGCTTTTATAAAGCTGTAAAATAGGTTTGTGTATATTGGGGTGTGTATTTACCGCAGCAGAGCATTTTTCTGCTCTATTGGCCCCGGCTCACTATCTTTCCCTTCCTGCCTTTAGCTGCTCTCGTTTTGCGCTGTCGTTACTCAGCTGTCACGGCCCACTGGGTTCCGCAGTACCAGAATTGCTGGTTCAGGAGACTTTGAACACACACACACATGTACACACTCATGTATCTGGTCTGTTTCAGAGGTTGTACTGCCTCGTTCCTCATAGAGGATTAATCTTGAAGCTTTTCCACACTCGGTTTCTCTGGGTCAGTTTTGCTAGCTTCTGTTTTCTGTATTTTTTACCTGGTTCCTTTGTCTACATTTTTAGATATTCTCGCTCTTTCATTCTTTCCTGAGACATTTTTTTTCCACTCCACAGCAAAAGTTGCTGCGTTTGCTTGTTGTATTCAGAGCTGTTAAAGGATTCATTTTAAGAAGTTCAGCTGAGAATGACAAGTACAGCAGTGATGTTTATCACCTCTCTCTCGCTGTAATGGTGGTCTGACAGTTTTAACTTTTCAAACTGGACTGTTTCAAACTGAGAAATAATATATTAAATGGGTCAAATTATTATTTTTCACAAAAATAATATCAGATCTGATAATATTAATACAAAGTATGAAATTATGAATTGAAAAATTATGCTTAATAT
>JAZGTK010019357.1:0-11422 GCA_036877625.1 Ambastaia sidthimunki
GTGGTACGATTGTGAAGCGTTTTGAACCCTGTTTACACCTGTATTTTAGTGCAGGTCGCTTGTGATCTGATTACTATTAGATCTCTTTGTATGAGGTGTGAATGAAGTCTGTTTCTCTTTGCCTTAACTTTGTGTAGAATATATCTTATGTGATGTTTGGGTATGGGACTGGCTGATATGTGTTTACTGTTGATTTCAGCTGTTAAAGGGTTAACTCCAGAGCCGTTTCAGACACTTACTGAGAGAAACCATTCACCACAACCCACTGCAAGCAGCGGACGGTAAGTTATGGCAGTAGTTTAAACTCTGAGTTCTGCTGTGCATTTAGGGTTTTCTAAATCCTTAAATTGATTTTTAAATCATCATTATTTTTAAGCTCATGGAAATGTTTGAATTATTCCCAGGTCAACTGAACAAAGTTCTGACAGCACAGAAATCCAGAGCATTCAAAATCCGGTCCGTAATTTCTCGTCCACCATCTCATTGATACTCATGAACCATTATAATATACATTTATGTGTGAAACTGAATATAGCCATGGCAGGTGTTTACAAAATTTCCTTTTGGTTTCTCACAGGTGGGCAAGATGAAAGGGGAGGGCTGGTTTGCATTGTCCACTCATGTGAAGTAACTTCAGCTCAGCAAATAGACGACTGGATAACGCTACATTTACATGGGCAGTAATTTTCCACATACATCCACATCTCTGGTCTCATTCACTGCAAGGACAACAGACCATGAGAATGAAGAATCAGGAGTTGGCATGGCCAGATATTTCATAAAACGTTTTTCAAACATTCTACATGAAGTATAAAGTTTACATGATTTTAAATATGGTTGTAAACAAATCGTAATGTATTTTTTTTGTGTATTGTTTTTTAAGTGCACAATGCTTAAATAAATTTAAGACAAACGCTTATTTTGTTGTCTGTTGTTTTCATATTTCAGAGACACAATGTTTTGTTTTTGAGACATAATCACAACTAAAAATGCAACTCTCATTCAATGTAAGATCATAACATTGCATGTTATAGTTTCAAATGTAGAATGGAATGTCAGACTGTCATTCACTATTGCCAATGTTTATCACAGGGTAAAAGTACCTCACAGTTCTAGCTATTTTAGGCATATCATAAGGCATAAATATTGAACAAAGTAACTGTTGCTCTCATAAAGTGACAGGGAATAGCAGTGCAAAATGCCAGGTTAGGGGTCGTCACGGAAACCCTCCATACACAGGGTGGGGCCCTTTGTACCACGAACGTCTGAGGGGAGGTTGGTATAAATGAAGGATTAATCCCACATCAGTGCATTTCAATGCTCCATCCCAGCCAAGAGTGCTGGTTCTTTATTTCATCCTTTTAAAAGTCAATAGGTCTGTTAAAACCCCCTCCACTCTCACACACACACTCATGAACATTCAAAAAACATTGCAGTGAATGAACATATGGATGCATTAATGTGTTTACAATTCATTATAATAACCAGGAAGTTATTGTTCACATTAATTAAATCCTTATTATTGTTCATAATAAATAGAAATATGCTTATAAAAATGTATGCTAAGCTGGAGGGTAACAGAAAGTGGACACATGTATTCAAAGATATTTTGATGTTAAACTTTACAACTAATCCACCATCACCAACTCCTACCCATGCAATCTTAAATACACATTCATTCATTCATTCATTGACACACTCTTAAAACAAAGTGGAGCTCTTATAATGAGTGCAGGGGTTTCATGCAGGCCGGTTCTGTTTTAACACATTTAAATCTACCCCCACTTCACCTTTAGGAAGGGTTGCAACACCCCCTCACTTCCCAGTGAAGCACACTTGCTTTGTGTCGTCTCTTTCATCAGCACTTGATGCAGTTCATATCCTCTGACACAGGAAACCCAGACTATTGGTCACTTGTGTCAGCTGATGTCTTAACACTGATTTGTCTACATAAGTGACCATAATGCTAATGCTTTAATCCATTACATCTTTTAAACAGAAAAGATGTAAGCATGCACATATTAGTATAATTATAATTTCTATACTAATAATAATACTAATAATAATATATCTAATATATTTATTTCCAAAAGGTATAATTTCTTTTAGACTGGATCATTCCTTTTATTATCGTGTTATTATTGCCGTTTTGACTCATTTTCTTCAAGTGATTTTGTCTCGTTTCTGTCATGGTTTGTCGCAATCTTAACATTAGCAATAACATAAATCCCCAGCAGAGGGCAGTAGTAACTCTATTGGCCCTATTGCCACTGTCACAGCTGCCTAAATCTTTATGTTCTTCAGGCAAAAAAGTTTTGAACAAAGATTACACTTGGTTAACTATGCTTAAAAGAACTTTATTAAGCATTGTGAACTAAAATTAAGTTCCACTTCAGTGGAGCTTTTAAATGTTATCGCCAGTGTTTTGACAAAACAAACAAATTAAGCAGATTTGTAATATTTGCTCCTGGGCCTAGAGATTCATTGTTGATATGAACCAAACATAGATTATTTAATTGTGTAATATTTGTACCCAAAAGCATGGCGTGCAGTTTATCCACACATATCTCATTGTGTGTGTGTGTCCAGAAAGGACTTTGCTGCAGCTGTGTAAAGCTGTGATCTGAGGCAGACTTTTGCTTGCTGTGAAAATATTATTGCAAGTGTTTATTATTACAGAATTGAGAGACAGTAGGAGTGTTGTGTGCTGTGCAGAGCAGTAAAAGGGGGAGTAGACACAGAGCGTGTGTGTGTGACGAAAAAGGGGTTTTTACTCTCATTCCTTCTGTTCCCACCGACCGGCCCCAAGCAAGGCAAGGTGCATTGTGGGTAATGGGGAGGCCTATTGGAGTTGATTAGTTCCGGCTGGGTCTCAGATAGAGTTCTGACAGGCCGTAGAAACAAGCTCCCAGCATGAAAGCCCCCCCTCCTGGCGCCCCCCCTTGCCCTCTCCAACTGACAAAAGAACCAGCATGACAAGGGCTTTTTAAAACACTCCATACACTCCACTCCTCTGTCTGACACACAAATGTGGACATGCACGCAAACACACACACACACACACACACACACACCATAACTATCATATTATGCACATGAGAGCTATCTTGACAAGAGCATTGTAAGGTGTTCAAATTGAGTGACACCTTATAATTTACTACAGAATGATCTTTATAAGTGGTGATCAGTCAAGAATTGCATTGTTGTACATATTTAAATTACAACAAACCCCTAAAAATAAGCATTAAACTTTGGGGTAAAGTTTGCCATAGTTTGTATAATTTTTCCAATAAGGCACTAACCAGCTAACAAATTTAAGTTGTAGGAACGCTTCCATAACATTTCCATTAAGTAACAAAAATTAAAAATGTTACTTTAAATGTTCTAGGAATTTTCAAAACATCCATTTTGTTTTTGTTTGGTTATTTCTTAGTTTCAAAAACTTCTCAAACTTTTTAATTCTGTAATGTTTTAAAATGTTCCACCAACAATGTAAGAATAACCTTTTTTATTATATATATATATATATACTTTAAACCTACCACTATTACGGCAAGAACATTTTTTGATAACTTTGAGAGAACGTTAGCCAATGTTCTAAGAACATTCCAGGTTAGCTGTTATACTGACACTGGCCTCATTCAGCACTTCAGCAAGCTGATGCACAAACCTACAGCTCAGAAGGTGTACATGTAATCCTCACCGCTGTTTATACAGCCAGTCACTGCAAACCACTATATAGTGCAAACTCAGAAACACTCAAAACCTCCTCTGAAAAATAACATCCCCTCACAAACAGCGTGTCTTAACCGCACAGTGTAGCTAACCAGCACTAAACCACACGGCTAAGTTCAACCTGCCAGCCCACCCCACCATGGTACGCTCCGGGGTAAACTATATCAACACCTCCCTGCCCCATTTTTCTCACCTCTCTTACTTTATCTTACCTCTCTACATTCTCATAGCTTTCACCCTGAATTCTTTTCTTTTATCTCTCTCTCCACACATAATTGATTAAGGGACGCTTCTATAAATCAATTTGGTATGGGCATCAGTCAGTAATGAATAGGATAAACCCCCCTCCAAGTGCCTATATTAATCTAGCACAGCATGCCTTTCCACTTAAAACTCTTTCTTTTGCCAACACATACACACCGACACAAACTACACACAGATGCCAAACACACTCCTTAAGCTCTGAGGGGAACTAACGCTCATTCTCAATAAAGAACGAGAGAAAGAGAAGGATGAGAAGAGAGGTTGGAAAAAATGAAATGACAGGCATATGAAAGAGAGAACTTGTGGTAAGAAAGTGATGGGAGGCAGAAAAGAAGAGATGACAAGATTATGTACACACACAAACATGCATACATAAACAGACAAGCAGCCCGTAAGCAATGTTCCAATGACAACCAAAACTTGTTTTTGTAACTTATGTTTAATAAAGCTAGTGGGGTACACGGGCTGCATTTGTTCTGTGAACTTTGGGTTTGTAATTTGTATAATTTTAATGCACACTTAAGGTATGTACTTCATTGGTAATGCAAATTTACATTTGTAACAGTACTTTAGACAAACTACCTTTATTAAATTGTGTTTGAACCTTTTTGGCTCATCCTTCATTGTGCAAGGGATTGTGGGTAACATTAGCTAAAAGGCATGCACAGATGCACACTTTGTACTGTTTTCAAAGTACTATAATTTGGGACACATTGCATACTATTAAATTAGGACATCCTCTATAACCTTTACCACAGTTTTCCTTTAACATTCTTTTGTTTTTTGCTGTTTTCTTGCCTTTCACTACTTCAGTTCTTCCTCCTCCCCTCTCACTCTCACCCCCTCCCCCCAATCTCTCTGAGTGTTAGTGCTGATGATAGCGTAAGCTGTACGGCCTCTACAAACAGTTTGTCTTAATGAGCTCAGAGGAGGCGGGTCACAGCTGAAGCCAATTGCGAGACCTTCCTGTCGGCATGGCTGCAGGCTCCGGGGTCACGAGGGGTCATGTTGGCTCCATCACACCAGTGGGCTCCGGCCCAACAGTCTGACTTGCATTCGCATACTTGCACACGCTCAAGGGGACACATCTGGTTCTGATGCAACTCTGCAGTCGGCTCTCAGGGTTTAGGAGCGAGAGGGAAAGGGGTCACATTCCTCTGAGTGTCAAAGTCAGGGCCGAAGGTGTGTGTGATGTGGCACACACTCCTCCTCTTCCTCGTGGGCTGAAGCCAAGCAGGTGAGATCCGAATAAATCAACGTGGCAGCGCTTTGAAGGCACTGCCAGTAAAACACGCAGCTATTAACGATCGTAACTAACAAGCTGCAGGCGTCCCTGATGCGCGGTCACATGCTCATTTAACACTCGTCTAATTCCATGTGTGCGCTTTCTTTCACGGATGCCTGAAGCTAATATTTCACAGGCCAAAACACTATTTCATACCCTCTCATAGATCTAAGGATCAAAAGGCGTCATACCTGCACACATGCGGGGAGCACATGCGAGTTTGTAATTGATTAGACATGCAGATACATTGACAATGCGATCAATTTGTGGGGTTGAACGTTCATGAGCATGCAAGGATATAGCGAATAGGGCCTATGTGGTATCTACCATTTTTTTTGGCATCTTCTGAGTTGATTTTGAGGGGAAAGATAACCTCCAGAAAGTTTGTGCTATGGATGTGAGGACACAGACTCTGTGAGGGCCTGGAAATATCCAATGTGCATTTAAATAGGTCCGTTCAGTGAAGCTGGTTTATTTAAGATTTAAACACAATGTTCTCACAAACCATACACACCTTCACGCATGTGTGGTGCTACTAATGAAGGCAAGTGCGCGCGCACACACACACACACACATTCTTTACAATTTTGTGTACACCTTCTGTGGTTCCAGATGCTTCATACACCTGAGCCTATAAAACTAAGTGTTATGGGAGTAATTTATATCCCACTTCTCTGTACACACACACACACAAACATGTACACACACGGTGCCATAATTGGCTCCTGCAACCTTCCCGGCTCAGACCGAAAGTGCACCCCCCACTCCGACCCCACCACCCCTCCCTCACAGACCCATAAAAGCACATCTGGCAAGACAGTCTATTTCTTTGCCTCTCTCTCCATCTCTCTCTCGCACCCTTATTCAGCTAAAAAAATAGAAAAGTCTCTCGTGAGCAGCTAGAAACACAGAAATAACACTGTCAGCCTAACTGAGATGTTGTAATTAACCATCACCAGACACCAGAAACATCAGGGACAGATATACTGTTACTCACAATGACCGCTCTGAATCAGCTGAGACATGCACAAAGTCTATAATAAAAAAAATCATAGTAATTAACTCTCATTTTTTTACTAAGTCCCCGCTGTTCCTCTATTCTATTCAAAACCCAGTAAGCAGATATCATTAAAGCTCATCTGGTAGAGATATGGAACCAAAGGGTTTGATTCCCATTGAAAGCACACGCTGATAAAAATGTATAGTTTGAATGCAATATAAGTTGATGTAAAAAGAATTTACAGACAAAAAATAATGCAAACAGCACAATGCTTGTGTTACTGTAAAATAAATGGTCCAGCCAAATAAATTGCAAGTGTGCATCGTCATTTACAAATAAATGGCTTCGCTTTACATTATCTGACACACCTGCACCGCACGAGCGAGAGTCGTTTTAAAACATTAAGCCGTTATTTACATTATTATTCTTCCGCCAAGGAATGTAGTTCTTCAGAAACAGCAAACACAAACGCAGCGGCGGAGTAATACTGATGTACGGAGGTCACAGGTGTATGTATGTTTCTACAGTCATTATTTTCCAATGGCTTTGAATGCGCCTCAACTAATCATCAAGGTCCGAAATTATATAATTATTTATATTGAAATTCTAACGGCCTTTTTAAAATATTGACTTATAAACGTTTCGACATTTACCAGCATAAAGAATAAACATAAACTGTGACTAGAAAACGAGCCGAAGTTACTGCAATATAACCAAGTATTGAAAAGTCATGCGAGTCACTTCACGCACACAATAATTATGAATAAAAGGCGGGACTTTCTTTCTACAGACTTCAGTGCATTTATTTACAAGGTAAGAATACTTGAATGTAGAAAGAATATACGTTTAAACACTCATATTGAATAGTAGTATGAATTTAATAGTGTGTAACATGTTTTAAAGAACTCCAATTGTATCTCCAGTTGTATTGTTTGAGGTCCAATACACTGTGTTGTGCTTTCTGAGGCTGTATTGGCTTGTGGGAAATAGCAAACAAGGGCATTTTTTACTTTATATTGAGGTATTATGCATTCTTTGTGCGTGAAACAGAGGACAGACTATCTCCAGCACTTGGACTATAACTATATATACATTTAATGACAGCCTCTGTGGTGAAGTAATGGCTAGTTGGGTTATAGGGGACTTTGGTACATGAAGGGACACTGGATGTAAAGTAGAGGAAGGAATGACTGGCTACATTAATTTATTGGAATAACTCCCCAAAGATAAGCTGACACAATCGGATTCAGTCTGGCTGTGATCGTACAGTCTGTTTTCCGACGGATCTAGGCTGAAGACCAGGAAGAAAATAAAACAAGCCACAAGAATCTTCTGTCTGGGCTCTGTAGTTGTTTTTTTCTACAACTTTTTTAGATCCAGAGATAGACGGGGAAGGAGAAGGGGGTAGGAAATAAAGACGCCAACATTTTTTATTCTCATTTTTAATGAAGTCTTGAGAAATGGGAGCCATAGCTACATGGGTTGGGTTTCACTTATGGGCCCAACGTTCCTAAGCAGGAACATATGCCGGCCCCTGTGCCTGGGGGCTCAGGTTACCAGGGGTACACTAAAATTTAGTGAAAAAGCAAGAGAGTAAAAAAGATTAAGAAAGAATGTGTAGATATTTGTGTGTGTTAAAGGGATAGTTCACTTAAAAATACGAATTGTCATAATTGTTCATCATATTCTTTCAAACCTAGTATGACTGTTTCTTCTGTGAAACTCAAACAGCAAATTAGACTGGTCCCGGCTACCAGTCTAATTTGGTCCTGGAAAAATATTATAAAAGTATAATATATAAGTACAATTCGTGTGTTGAACAGCCACCAGCACAGTCGTCAGAATCTCTGCTTTTGAGTTTTATGAAAGAACAAAGCCGTATGGTTATGAAACAGGGTGAGTAAATTATGACTGTATTTCTTTTAGCAATCTATTGCTTTAAAAGTGAAAAAGAGAGAGAATAAGAGAGAGATAGATTAAGGGAATGAGAAAGAGGGTGGGCAGTTCTGCGGTAGGTAAATAGAGTTCTGACCCGGGCCCAGTCATTGGAACAGCAGGCCTTCTGCTCCACGGGATTTTCTCTGAGTTTTTGTTTTGTATTTTTTTTCAGGTTGGTGGGAGGGAAGATGGGGAAACTATTAACGAGCACCATCGTTTTTCTAATTAGAGCTTTGGGGAATATTTTCTTAAGGACTGTCGACCCTCCCTAAAGGGCTCCCGAGAGAGACAGAGTGTGTGTCTAGTGAAATGAGACGGGAGCGAGAAAAACATGCATGTATTTTCGCCTGCATACATGTGTTTGTTTGTATATGTACATGTTAATTTTGTGTGTGTATGTGTGTCTGTTAGTTAATGCATTTCAGAAGTTTATGAAAATGTATGAAAGTAATGTTTTTTCTTTGGCACTTAATACAGTACTTAATACCTTAAAAACTATTTTTGTAATTTCAGTAAATATATCGGTAATTTTTTTTTTCTAAAACAGGGTTTTAGAAAATGTATTTGAAGTGTATTTTTCTTATCCCTTTAAGCATAAATGTCACAAAATGTGGTTTTATGCTTAAAAACCTTTGTTAATGTATACAATTAAAATTTAAATCCAAGATAAACACCACAAAAACAAGTCTTAATATCACATTTTGCTCCCCCAAGGAAGTGTATCTTGTTTAAAGAATTTTTAAATGTTTTAACTGAAAAGTCAGCAAGAACTAAGTGTACTGTTTTGTTAATGTACTTTTAACTAAACTCAGTCTTGTACAATGTCAGCTTTATTGAGGACACATGGAGCTTTAATCATATTGCCAAGATTATGACACAAGATCTGTCTCTGACACACACACACACACACACGCATCTCATTTATACCTTATGGATGTAAAAACACACTCACTCACTCCCTCTGTCACACACACACACACACACACACACTGTTAGTTCATTATGTTTGGATGGTCCAGATCCTTTCTCCTTGTGTTCTCCGAGTCGAGGAGCAAAGGAAAATTTTCTTTTCTCTTTTCTTCCTTTTCCAAACCTGCTTTTCTTCTCATTTTCTCTTGTGCTGTTTCTTTTCAGTGAGTCTGCTGCTCTTGTCATGGCTTTGATCCCCCCCACCCCCCCGTTTGTGGGCCTCTACTGGGCTCAGTGGAGCGGTTTCCTGAGTCTGCCTAGATTAATGAGTGTGTGTGTGCTTGAGAGTGCACTAGAAAAACTGGGAGAGAGAGAGTTGGGGTGTGTGTGGTTCTCTTTTGGCTTTTCGGAGGCCGCACATTATTTTTGTGTTTTATCTTCAAAGTCACTGTATCCGCAGTGTGTCTGTGTTTGCCTTGCTCATTCGCCATTTTGAAACATTCGCAATCACAGGCCTCATTGTGGATATGATGCCAATCTCATGACCGATACACACGTTCATGTGTGTACACACACACACACACCCTCTGGCCCTCACAGAAGGCCAGTTTGGACAACGAGGTGTTTGAATAAACAGTGTTAGTGCATAACATAAAGTAGTCACTTTGCTTTCGTGAATAAATCAGGAGTCCATATCAGTTGCTGCACGGTACAAAACCCATAATCAGATTCTGAAAGAAATCACAAACTGCTAAAAATAACTGCCTTACTGAAGCCATGTGTGGATTTGGGGGGGGGGGTGTTACTGTGGTGGGTCAAATGAATCAAACCGGTGAAAAAAACAGTTTATCTTTTCTGAGATAATACAGCCACATGAGCCCAGCCAAAGCCTGTTTATTTATTCTCACAACTTAGCGTGTGTATGTTAATACGCAAACACACACTGGATGCATTAATACACAAACACATAGACGCCCCCTAATGTCACCTCCTGCTTATTTTTATCATTTTTTGGCTTTTCACCTTTATTTTTAGGACAGCAGAATGCAAAGAGGAAAGTATGAGTGAGAAAGGAGAACAGGACATGACTCAGGCTGGAGTCAGACCAGAGTCCCTGTAAGTCAACAGTTCATAAGCATGTGGACAGCCCACCGCACTGCCGGTCTGATTGCTTGCATACATTTATACACACTTTAACCTCCATACATAAATTACGTTTGCATATTTCACTTACACATACTAGCATATGCTAAATAAGGGACAATGTATATTGCATATTGATCCTAAATGAATTAATAGACAAGATGTAATGAATAACAAAAATAAAACTAAAATTGTTGTTTATATCTTACGTTACGTGGAAAGAAAGAGATTGCGAAGTGATACAACAAACAAAAATTAACACAGCTATGTAGGAAATCAGTCATTTAACAACATTAATTATACAGTCAAGCAGTCAATATCTAAAAATATTTGACAGTGGAATGCCACGATCGACCAATCAGAAACAAGTATTCCACAGCGATATATATTAATTAAAACCATTTCATATTCAATCACAAAAATCTTTCTCGCACGTAGACATACTCTTGCACACACTCCCACATCTGTGCAGAGAGCGTGTGTGTGTGTGTGTGCACAAGACTGCCTTACAGTCATGGAAAGGGGGGGTCGTGAGCCAGGTGTTTCTAATAAGGGCCCCTATCAGAAAAAGACAGAGGAGCGGGGGGGTGTGATGGTGGAAGGGAGTCAAAAACTCTCCCTTTTAACTCTGTAGCCCATAGATCAAACTCCAGCCAGCTCTCCTGATAGGCTCATAAATACCTCCTCCAAACAGCTCTCATCCCTTATCACGCTGTTATTGGCACACTGATTGCACTGGTTACAGGAAAAGAGTCTGATACGTGTCACTGAGTGACAGGGCTGACGTATTTCCCAAAGAGAGTCTGTGCGTGTGTTTAGAGAGGGTTTGATAAACCACAGTGTGTGTGTGTGTACTTGTACATTTATCTTTGTGAGCAACAGTGTGACCAGTTGTACCATTGGAGTGAGGACAAAGAGAGTAAAGTGAGGACATTTTGGCCGGTCCTCACTTTCTGACACCCCTTTAAAGGGCTGTTTGAGGGTTGAGACTTGGTTTTAGAGTTAGGGTTTGAAATTGTTAAAGGTTAGGTTTTGGGTAAGGGTTAGGGTGTGGCAGTTAGTTGGAGTGGTTAAGGTTGGGGTAAGGGGCTAGAGATTCTATTGTGTCTATGAATGTCCTCACAAAGATAGTTGTACAAACGTGTGTG
>JAZGTK010019358.1:1201-11422 GCA_036877625.1 Ambastaia sidthimunki
ATAAAATGATATAATATTATTTTCATGATTTAACATTCAGTAATTTCCTCACCTTGCCACTGTGCATTTCTCTTATCAGACATGTACTACTGATAATGATTTTTGGACCAAAAGACCAACAAGTGCTTCAAATACTGCATGTTTACTTCAACTTTTTAGCCTCCAAAATGAAGCTAAATATTTTTGCTCCAAAAAAAACTGTTGTGTTAAAAAACATCTCTAAACTCTAAATTCCACGAAATGCCTGTGATAGATTTGACAACATATGACAACATTTATGTTTACTATAAAATATAGGAATATTTGTCCATATAGATATTGTTAATGTACTTTTGTACTGTATTTGTGTGTGACCACATTTTTTGTTGTCGGTTTGTACAGTTTTATACACAAAAATACTCAAAATAAGCATTGAAAAGGTGTATCGTTTAACAGCAAACCTTTGCTTTCAAGTTTTTTTTTGAGAGGAAAGATGTTAATTTTTTTCAGTTGTTTTAGAACAATACACACATGCCGTTTTAATGATTTAATACTATTTATTACAGTTCATATAAAAGTTTAAATATGTTTCTAAATCATGTTTTTAGGTGAAACATACTACAATATTATTTATTAAAATATATAATTATATATTAATTTCTTTATTTCTTAGTAGTCTTTGACATGTTGTGAACACAGTTAATATATTTTCAGTGTAATATTGCTCTGCTTTAATTTTTCAAATTGCTGTGATTGTATTAGATGATGGTTGCATCTTCATTATGCATAAACTGTTTGAGCAATAAAAAAAGGTTTAAACTTCCTGCATGGAATGAGCTTTCCACAAACAGAATGTAGAGCTCAAACTCAATTTCCTGCTAAAAGACAATGTGAAACACATTCATAATGAATGTTCATATGCCGCTGATTCACTTTTTCAGCTGGGGAGATGTTACAAAAAGAATGTGTGAATATTACAGGGTTTTTGTTGTTTTCTTTTTGGGTGGTACAACTATACTGTATATCCACTTTTATTGCACAGCATTATTGAATTGAAAATATGAAGAATTATTAAATTGTGTAAACAAATCACCAAGACCAGCTTTGTTCTCACTAATGTCTTTTATCCTTCTATATAATGAATTGAATATTTTGTTTCCTTACGTAAATGTAAATTTGCAACAACCGAACTGCTTCAGTTTTTCAACTGTTGGGACTCATTTTCTAAATATTAATATTCTCTCATCATTCAGCTTTCAACAGCTAATTGCTAAATAAATGACTAAAACAAATCATGCCTGGATTATGTATGTATTTTCAGTAGGTCTCACTGTTTTCTGAACAAATGGTTAAATAATACAACATGAATCACCAGTTACACTGTAGGAATGGGAACGAAACTCCATCTGAGAATAAAGTTAATTGCAAAGGGCCAGTTGTTAAGAAATCAGATTTTGTGTTGGACAGGTAATGATCTAGTGGCGAAGCATTTAATTTTTGTAGTAAGCATCTGAAAATGCCACAGAAGAAATATAAAAGCTCAGGATGACAGTATATCGGATTCAGGTATATCGGACAGTATATCGGATTTCCCTTCACACAGAGGTCACTGGAGGTCTATCTGAAAGTCATGACCATGACACACACATCTGCTACACATCTGCAACTCCAGGTCCTGATTGATTTCAGTGGAGGATTTGGCTCACTGTCTCACAGCTTAATTCTTATTTATACCGATGCTTTGAAATCTACCATTAAATCCAATTTCATCATCAAGATGAGTTCAAGAACTCAGTGACCAAATGAAAATAATGAAATTTGCATATGAAAGTGTTTTTTTAAACCATTACGATTTTTTTTATTGTGACATTGGGAGTGCTTGTCATATATACATAATACTACATTAGGGGTTTGTTCAAATAGTGACAATGATGCTTGCTTAGTATTTCTGTAGTTTTTCTTTTGTTCATCTAGGCTTGTTTTTATTCAAACATTCTGAAGCTTTTATTTAGACATATCTTGTTATATATCTATACTTTGTATATTACAAAACAAAAACAACAATTTGTTGATATTAACTGGCTATGTTTAGCTTGTTAACTGAGAGACAAGTCATGTATAACCCTTAAAGATCATATTATAAATAAAAAATCTTACCAGCAACCCAAATTGTGCAGCTTGTCTGAAGGATTTCAGTATTTTCTGAGAATATGATTGAAACTGAGTCTGTGTCCTTCCTGCAAGGAACATGTGACTGTCATGAATTTCACAAGGTCAGATGAGTCACAAAAAAGCAATTACATAACTTGGCTTGTGGAGATTTTCTTCACCCTTGAGACGAAGCAGATGCCAGTGCAGTTATTGCTGTGGCTTCAGTTTGCTCATGCTGGTGAGTTTATGATTCTTGCTGCTTTTCATTGGTGACATTTGTAAAAATGGCACTATAAAGAGGAAGCTATCAAAGATTTCAGATTCCAGAAATCTAATAAACGTCATAAATAATGATTAATGAAGTAAAACAGTTAATCATTTTGATCTTAAAGCCACATCCACACAGCAACTAAATATAATTGTCACTCCTATTCAAAGTTTGGTACACACAGAGTTCAGTTATAATAAGAGTGACAATGGTATTCTGCCATCAGAATGTACTGCTGAAAAATGTGAAACATGAACAAATCATTATATATAGTGTATACCTATTTTCAAGGTTTTTCACAAAGCAATATAACAAAGTGAGCTGCAACACACACACAAGTCTTCCTTGTTACTCCAAGTATGAGCACAGCGGAGGCCAGTGCTCAGCGAGAGTGCCTCTAAACAGATTGTTGTCTTTTTGTGTCAGCTGGTGCCTGCAACTGGGTGAGTCATTTCTATGGATGTGATAGATGTCTGGTGTTAGGATGTCGGAAGCATAATAGATCCACCAGTTTGACTTTAAAAGCCGCCTGAATGTTTTCGCAAAGCGATCCCGGCTATCTGTTGCTCTGTCTGCTCCAAATAAATGATTGTTTTTCTTGTCTTTTTCTGCGGCTTGGCTAGATTCATCATTGCATGCTGTTTGTCAGACTGACAAATCTCCCTAGGCGATCAACGGAAAGCTTTTTGCTCATTAACTGTGACCAAATCAGCGTTGCAATGGTTTTGCCATTGCTTGTTAGAAAGACCACATTAAAGTTCCATTTAAACAATCTTTGAACTAAACCAACAGCTTGACTGATCGTCACCCTGCCTACCGCACTGCCATTTTAATTTGTTGATTTAATGGAAAGTTAAGTGAAATGGAAAGGCTACTGTTTCTCCTGCTAGCCGCTGCTCTATAAGGCATGCTGATAGAAAAATACAGACAATGTGTGGTGATTTATGTGACTTTAGGGCAAAAGCAAAAAAATGATTAGAATTCCACAGGCACAATTTATTGAGCATTTCCAGTAATTTTGGCTAGGCTGATTATCTCAAGTAGTTATTTAATTGTCAAGGCGACCAGCAGTCTATTTTTAGCTGGTAGGTTGACAAGATTTTTTTTATCAAAGATTTGATTAAAGAAGCAGGACCATATTGGCTGTGTCTGAAATCTTAGGCAGCTGACCTACTGCCTTGCTGTCCTATCAGGCAATAAGGCCTTCTGAGGCTGTAAAATTAAAAGTTGTTGACAGTCAAAATAAAACTTAAGTTTATACATAAATTGTTCTCTTTCTCGAGGGCCATTTTAAATGTAATAATATTGTGGGATATCAAAGGCAGCAAAAGATACATCTATGTTGCCTTCAAAATGTATCAGATGAAGGTAAGACAGGAAACAGGAAGTGAAGCAAAGTTCGGATTTGAATGTTCATCTTTAAAATAGTAATCCTAAATCAAATTCCTTCAAGGCAGCATTTTACAGCTTTCAGACACAGCTATTTTCACTAAGAGCAAATCCACTCCAGCTAAGGAGGCGTAATGTGGGCCAAGTAGTAATACTGGTGAGCCAGAATTGGGGAGGAGGCTGGGGGCATGTAATAGTTGTCTAATAGGATAAGACAACATATTGTAAAAAAAAATCTAATAATATTCACTTTATTTATTTGTAAAAACTTGTAATGTTTATTGAACTCCCATTTGCATTTGGTTTCTCGCAAGGTTTTTCTCCTTTCCACCGTCACCTTTGGCTTGCTCACAGGGACACTGCTRAAATAACTGAAACTGCTGGCTTTAAATATAACAGCAGGGGTGCCATTAACAGTTTTAAGGAGGWAAGCAAGACAGAATTATGGGCCCCATCCTTTTAGATGATTTTGTTTAACTTTTTTTATTTTAAAAGAAAATTATTTTTATAATATAGAAACTAGATTCACATTGACAATTGCATAATATTGTAAGATTAATGTAATTTTAAATGCATAAATTATATAGGTTATAAAAAATAAATTATAAAAAAAAACAAAATCAAAGTTTAAAGCTGACGCTTTTTTATTTACACAAAACCAAAGCAGCATTAGATCTGTTTTTAAACTGAGTTGGGTCAGAGCAGCATATCAGATGTTATAATAAAAGAAATAGTTATTATAGAGGGCAGCAAGATTAAAACAAATATCACTGTTATTGATTATTGCCCTTGCTCATGTTGATATTGTTATCATGAATATTAATATAAATTAATAGAATACCTTAAAAACATTTTACACTCCATATTATTATAGACTACACAGACAAGACAAGCAGAGAACTGTATATAAGTTATTTTATTGGTATGTTACGCATTAGTAGGAAAATTTTAAGGTCAAATTACTGCCATTGTGTCTAGTTGAACAATAAAAGACTAGAAATTAGGATTAATTTGCAATCTGATAATGAGACAAAATTAACATATCAGTTTAAATAAGGATTTATCAACATCAAATTGCTTTAAATACTCTGTGAGATGAAGTGCTTTGGAAATGTGCACTGCACTTTTAACAGGCCCGACTCAGACTTAAAAGGTTGGCAACCAAGCGCAAATGTAAATATTTATTGTAATTTTGGAGATGCCATGTTTGTGCAAACAGCATCTAACCTCCCAGCTCATTCAATCAGTCAGTACGGAAAACCTCATCAGTAAGTAAATTTGAGAAAACATTTCTCACACACACATTCACACAAATAATGTCAACTTACACAATACTGTTTCACAGTCTCTGTGCTTTATTATTCATATTTTAGCTCACATAATTTTTTGTTTTATTCTAAGATTTTTAAATCAGACCTGCAAATGGAGAGATAAATAATACATATCACAGGAAAAATGACGTATTATTTGCATGCAAATTGTCCAGATGAGCTCTTCAAATCGAGGTCATGATTTCAGAATGGTGGGGGGTGGGGGGTCAATGAATGTATTTGTGCGCAGCATGAAAAGCAAAACTCATCCTGTTTCTCATTAATTTTTTGCTCAGACATGTAGATTGGAGTAAAACAACAGCATCTGGGAAGTGGGAACACTACAGTTGCCTCCTCTTACATACTCAAATGTGTTTGTGAGGCTCCTTTCATATCATCAGTCGCCTGAAAGGCTTATGCATAGAATTTTGGTCAGCATTGTTGAAGAAACTGAGGCAGATGCATAAATACTTAAGTAAGACTTAAGTAAGTGATGTTTCTGCTCTAAAATTTTTGGATTTGGAAAAAACTGCAGGTTCAATCACACAAAGTATACTTTATTTATATATCATATATTGTACAATACTATATAGGCTATAAATTAACTGTGGGCTATAACTGTATTATATAGGCTATACTATAAACTAAAAAAAGTAAAATCATTTTGCTCCAGAAATAACAAGTCGTTCCTGATCCTAATGATTTACAGTAGCTGCGTCCAAAACTGCGTATACTGGCAGTATATACAGCATTCAGTTCAGCGCTTACTTACTGACTATAGAAGCAGTTTGTATGATTAGTATGTATATATGTGTGTAAGATACATACATTTCATTCAAGTTTAAATTGTTATGTGGCCTCATATGGCAACCACAAAAAACTGGTGTTGTTAAAACAATTACAATTTACCCATAAGAAATACATTTCTTGTTGTTTCTATATCACTTACACTTCACTGTATGTTTTTACTTTATGGATTTGGCAACTCCTCATTTTACATGTCCTCATGAAATAAAGAAAAATCTGAATTGCTGGATTTTGAAATATCAGAAGTTAACAGGGTCAAAGTTTAATTGTTTAAATGTTGAGTGAGTTTAGCTTGACACTTTCTTTAACAGATTTACCATTTCTAAATGAATAAATTTTGTAACCTAGTTTTAATAATGGACTAGATGAGCTAGGCACTTTTGCTTAGTGAATATATGAAAAATCCTATTTCTATTACTTTAATAGCAGAAAAAGTATTATTTTAAACTTCTAGTATTCTGAGAGAAAACAAATTCCTTAACAATGTGTATGTGGTTTCTAAAGTTATTTGGCAATGTAGATATAATAAAGAGTTCTGAATTAGGTACTGTAACATGAATCATTACATTTGTATACAAAATGCTTGGGCATTCTCAGGAAATGCTGTCATTCATGCTAATACTGTTCTATATTTTTCTACCTCAGGCCCAAAGTACTTGGGCCAAATCCACTATACACATCTGAGATGATAATAGAGGAATGTGCCCCTACATTATTTAGTTTTTAAAAATAATGTGTTTTTCAATGGCCAATTCTTAAATTACTAGCAATAAAAAAAATGTTTATTTGCAAATACATTTAGTTATCAATAAACATTCCCCTAGGTACATTATTTAAATCCTGTCACAGATAATTTGTATTTATATAGTTATAATAATATACTTCGTTAGATATGGTTCTACATTGTAATAATAAAAAAATTAATTTTAACTGAAAATAAAAATAGCTATATTTTGGTAGATTTACATTAGAAAACAAATAATAGTTATGTAAGTGTTCAGCTTGCAAAGTACTCTCTTGAGTACTCTCTTACATAAAGGGCCCAAGTGTTCAGCTCATGGTATATGTGCTGAAGGACCAGAGCTCAGTCCTAGCATTTAGCACTGGCAATATCAGACCTGCGACTTATTATCTTTGGTTAGGCATTATTTCCTGAGAGTGGCCAAGGTAAAATGTGTATAGTCAGAGTTTCCCAGCTGATATGATGTCAGGCTTTATCTGAGGAACTCCAAACACATAAACCAAAAACACAACACCAGATCTGAAGTCTTTCACACCTCCATTTTGCTCCATGACTGACAGAAAATGTGTTTCAGTGGCACCAAACTGCTCCATATATTTCATTTTTTCTTCTTTTACACAGACACACATTCCTGTCCCTGTCTCCCTCTTTCTCTCATTTGGCAAATAAACGATTTGCTCCATCTGATCTACAGTGTGGATGTGACATAATTCATCTCAGTATCATGTACATTTCTCACTGCAGTGCAGCCTCTTGTGAATATGATTATGTGAGTCTGTGTGTTTAAGTGCTATATTTGTCAGAGTGGGGTCATAAATACCCACTTCTAATCTTTATACTGCAGAGCCGTCTCTCGTATCTCAACTCATGACTTACCTCAAGCTCAGAAATAAAATGTTGATGTCTCACTGATGTATCAAAACTCCACTCCTATGGCAGTATTCTGACTGTTCTGAAAAGGACGTGGGTCCATGAGTTTTGTTTAGTGTCTTGACAGCACATTGACATCGGATTGGACGCTCTGCACAGCCCCATTGTGTCTTATCCATCAATCACTTACAGAATATTTACTTTGGTGTCACTGAGAAAATTTCAGGGCGTATTCGTATCTATTTCTGGTTTTGCTGACAGTGTAGACATTATTTTGTTGCAATTCACCTTCTGATATTGTTTTCCAAAAAGATGAGAATAATTACCCTAAAATGAATTCCAGGTTTTCTGTCTTTTTTGGCCAAGGATTTGCCATGATGTTTATCCTCCTGCTAGATAAATCCCATATTTTATGATCCAGTGTAATGATACGCCCTGTTCTGCCACGCCAGCAGAGGGACCCCTCTCCTGAGTACTGACCGCCTTGCTCCCTCTCCTTTCTGTTTCCCCATATCCTGTCATGGACTATTTAAGCCATGTGATCACAGACTATCATTGCGAAGTATTGCCAGTTATTTCACTGCCTTACCAAGCGTTTACCATTGCCTGATTATCTTGTGTATGATTCTGTCTGTTTCCTGTTTCATGTATTTTGGATTACCCCTTTTGGATTGTTTGCCTGGTTCCTGATTGCTATTGTGTTTGACCATTGCCTGCTTCACGTTGTTGATTGTTTGCTGCCTGCCTCAACCATTGCCTGTACTATGTTTCTGATTCTTGCCTTGTGTTATTGGATTTGTTAATAAACCTCGCACTTGGATTCCACCAGTGCTTCAGTGTCGCCTGACTTACATCCAGTCAGTTGTCAAAAGATTTATTTCTTCATTTATGTACTTCACAGCAAAAATATATTGGTGTGAAATACATCATATTACTATTTTAAAGAGACTGCCCTTACAACAAGCAATTTTCTGCCTACAAAATATTTTATATCCTTTAGAAATTACATATAATGACTATTGAATTTTGAATGATTTACCCAGACCTGCAAGTTACAATTTTAATCCACTGGTTGCCAGATTTTAAGTGTATGTTTATGCTATCGCTATAGAGTCCCATACCGCTGCTGCCCACTCACACGCTCTTCCACACAATAGCGATAGCATGAACATACACATAGTTAATATGTGCATGTGGCAGCAAATCAAATTTACAATGCTTAAATTAACATTTTTCAATTAAAATAAGCCATCTTAAATGGGCAACTGCCCGCAACATCTTCATGCCATTACATGCCATCTAAAATACAATTTCCACTTTGAAACTTTGTAGCTGAGAGCGTGTGTGAGTAATATATTTCTAACTGAATCCGTGACATGCCTCAGGTGCCTCTACGGCATAATCATGAAGCTAATTTCACAATTATCAAAGCTGAGACTGCATATGTGAGACTGTTACCCTGCCATGATGAAGTACCTTCTGTGAGAAATCATAAAGAGAGAGACATTAATGTCACAGGTAGATTTATTGAGCAATTGGTGTCGTTAGTCATTATAGGTCGTGCAACTATTTTATCATCAATGAGATCTTCAGGGGTCATTTGTTTCAAAGTTTGCCTGGAGAACTAAGGAAAACTTTCATAAATAGATGAAGTATTACAGACTCTTTATGTGTAGTAATACTTAGATCTTTATGTGTTGCGAATATCTATTGGTAACCAAGAAAATGTTTCACACTACAATAATGTTTCCTTCTGACACACTCCTTTCATGTGCTTTATGTGTCGAAATTTTTCATTTTTATGTGTGTTTTAAAGCAGACCAGAAGCTAATGTGAATTGAAGTTTCAAACGATTGACGATTTTTCTTCCAGTTACAAAGAGCTATTGTGCTTGAGAAGGACACTGTAAGTCTAACCATAATACACATCAAGATTGAAAGTAAACTTACCTTAGCCTGGGTTACACTGTACATCTGGTCTGTATGAATGGTTTGTTTGTATGATTCTCTATGGTGTATTCAAAACACCAAATGCAGTTTCTTGAATGCATAATTCTGAAAATGTCTATACATGCAGTACTTGAGAAAATACCCAGAATTCTGTGCAGCAATCTTTGTTAATGCCGTCACACTGATAGCAATGGAGTTAACTAAAACTTGTTTGCATACTTATGTGATGCTTTCTTTATGATAGTGACCAATGACATTAGAACTAACAGTAGCTCAAGGCCTATCTATTTCAAACAAGTTCACTGTAATGAACCATTATATTACAGAAATATCACGCGAACATGAGTATGTTATGGCCATACTGCCTCTCAGAGCCATTTCATTATCTCTCTGGACATCATAAGAGTTTCCATCAGAAAGGAGTAGTTAGGAGGTGGACAGGGGTTAGACGGTCACAAATGAAAGGAATCTTTGAAGAACTTTTCTGTTTGTCATGACTGCAGGGGTGATGCTGAGAGAAAATTCTGAGAGCACAGATGTCTGTTGATGTTAACCTGAAGTGTTTTATTTAAGATATCTTATTTTGCTGGCCTTTGTTCTTAAATATTCAAGTGCATAACCAACCGGAAAAGACGTTTTAGTCAAATTTCAGCTAATTTAAATGATTTATCATGCTTCTGTTTCACCAGCCCAGATGGACCAATCAGCTCTACCAAGACTATTTCCTCTTGCCTGTTGTTAATTTTCTGTTCGCTA
>JAZGTK010019359.1:0-11421 GCA_036877625.1 Ambastaia sidthimunki
GTTATTTTAGACAGGAAGTGACATTCACACACAAGGCAAAGCAATGTTTTCCTATGTCAACTACGTTTCAACAATGAAATCTGTTTCAACAATGTAATGCAAAGTAAATCACTTATCTCTGCAGTGTCTTGGTGAGGAATTAAAACTGGGGTGTGGAAGCAGAKAGAGCAGGAAGCCTGAAGTCTGATGGTTTTTGACAGGGAGCTGTTTGCATTCTCCTGCGGGCATCAACTCCCTCTTGAGTAAGTCCTATTAAATCCTTTGGCTTCCGACTCATCACATGCTAGAGAGATAACAGACAGCTTTATTTACTCTACTGATTTCATGCTACATTACTAACACATCTCACCCTTGTCATCAGAAAATTTCGGATGATTTGGCTTCACACCAGCATTCTCAACATCCATTTTTGCTTTGGGGGAAAATGTTGGAAAGCGTCCATGCACATATTCAAAAATTTTTGCAAAATGAGATCAAAATTTGTCAAAAGTTAAACAAAAAGCATTCCAGCTTATATATTTTAATTGCATCATCCAAGTCATTTATACGTGAGATAATTAAAATGATACTAGAAGATTTTAGTTTGTTAGTGTGGAGTGTGCTTGAGTTCAGAACCAAAGTAAAACAGCAAACAAACTGCTGTGTTACACAGTGAAGCAAGGTCAAAGTTACACACATGCTCATACAGATAAACGCACACACCTGTTAAAATAATTCATAGCTGCCCACTCATGAATCCTTCACTGGCCCAGTCACAGCCTCAAATCTTGTGTCTCCAGCTGCCGGTGAGCTCAGATTAACCTGTATTTCTACCTCCATGTGTAGAAGAAACAGATTAAATGCTTGGCACAAACTCTTTAGGTGTCACAGCTTAGGTTAGCACACAAAGGTTAAACCTGGTTAACGGAGGACACTTTGAAGTGAATGTCCATCTAATGTCATTTCAAACATAGCTTATTTTGTTTTTCAGTCAATGAAAATCACAAAGAAACCAAAGCATCAAGCTGTGTGACATTCTATTTCCTGTTCTGTGCACATGCCACACACACAGACAATTATTCACTTAGAAATGCTGAACTAACCGTGAATATTGTAAATATCAATTGGCAATAATATATAATTGTTTTATCTGTTTAGTGCCATGGATTGAGCATGTGAGGTGTGTAATGGTGTATAAGCAGACCCAGGAAGGAAGCAGGTAGGATCTTGGCAGGGAAACTGACGTGACCCAGCCACCGGGACAAGATGGTGGGACAGCAAAAGAAACTGTCGCCCAAAAGAAGCTGTTCATCCTACTTGGACTAAACCCCTCTTTTACTTTGCAAAATTCACCATGTCTTGCCTTTTTAATAATCAGGATGTTGTATTTTTCTATTTATTATAAACTTTATTTACATTTACCCTTTCAACCATAAGTACTGCATTCCATTCCCCCTGACGTGAGTTTCAATTGTGTAGGACTGTGTCGGCAATCACTAGTGATTCATTTGTGTTTCCATTAGTGGCAAAAACTACTTATGTGACTTTTGCGCACCTGTGACATGAAAATGTTTAAAAAGACACTTGAGTTTTGAGTGGCTGTATGTGTAAGTGTAAGGTGGTAACTCAGCATCTTTTTTCTATACACTTTTTTTCTATACACATTTTAACAAAGTGATTAGTGATCAGGATTTTTTAATAAAGGCATCATACACACAATTCATATTACTCATCAACTACATTTTAAATAAAATGTACAAGAAAATGAAAACATACAGTTACATTTCTTGAGAGCAGCATTGGTTGAAGAAGAGTTCAGTGGATTCAGCAGTTAATCCAGGGAGTTTAAGACTAGACTGTAGAGGGTCTTTGTGGAAGTGTCACAGTTTGGGCAAAGTTTGGAGAGCACACATGGATATCCCTCAAGAATCCTGCATTACAAGCATCTCTCTTCCCTGTGTGAGACTGATAAGAAAAGAGTTTTATAAGACCCTAAATAGCTAAAAAGAAAAAAAATACAGTGTATGGTCCAATCTGTCAGTTCAGCTTCTGTAGTCAATATTACTCTTACTAGACTTTTGATACAATTCCAGTAGTTTATTATTGTATCAAGAATACCACTCATTTTGTAAAAAATGATAGTATTGAATACCATTCATCATAGTGAAAAAATGCTATTGTTTTCAAATCACTTTCCCACATTAAAAATTTGATCTTTCCATTTGTCTGTCTTCTAAGAAACACAATCATTGTTATAATTATTATAATTATAACCATTACTGTCAATCAACACTTAATTATGTTCATAAGTGGAGAGAAAATCATAAATCATGTTAAACTGAAACATGAGAAGTTGATTGTTCAAAGCAAGTCTCTTCTCATTTGGGACAATGTGGGGTTCATAAATATTTCAGGGATTGTTCAGGTCTTGGCATTCCAGTTCAAGGAAACCTCAGAGGAAATGACATGCATAATGAGTCCAGGTCACAGAAGGAACGTGTTAGAGTACATGTAAATAACACGACCATAACATCCAACAACATCCAACAGGCTAAAAAGACCATTCATTTTCTTTGCTAATTGAGCTCTACAGCTCACAGTAGCAGCTTGTCTTTCTTGCCATCAGTGTGTAATCTAAAATCAATACCTGAAAGTGGGTGAAAAGATGGAAAGAAGGCAAGCTAGACTTTTCTTGCAATCCCACAGAGGATTGAAGGAGAAGAATAACTAAATAAAGTTATCAGTGTGAATTAATCTGCTTTCATTTAGCAAACTGTCCTTCATGATGACTGAGGGGCCAAAGGTAATGGTATGAGTTGAAAAACACCAGAGTTCTAATTAGCTGAGTGCTTTGAATGAGACGGATACAACAGCACTCGACATGAAAGAAAGCGGCAGACGCTGTCTGGCAACAAGACCGTCAGACAGCTGTTGAGTCCCTGAGCTCGGAAAGTCAGGGCATAGGGGTCTGTCTGTGAAACTGGCTGGAGTGGATGCTTTGATAATCTCCAAAGGAATCCTGGAAGAGCCACCAGATAGCAGATGGGCTTTTCTTCCAGTATTCTTTTCAGCTGAACAGTGGAAATGCCTATGCTGTGGTTGAAGTCGGTATAATGCCAGCCAGACTTCACCATAAGTATTTTCAAACCCCAGAGTGACAGCATTTAGAATCATAGTTTTCTTGCTGACCATTCACAGGTAATCTGAGGCTTTAAACTGGCACTTTACAGCTTGCGCGATGGCCTTTATGGCTGTGATCCATTAAATAGGCACCCAAAGACCTTAGTATGTGGGCAGCAGAAAGGCTGCAGAACGGAGGGCTCAAGAGAGAGCAATTCAAACATGCTTCTACAGTGACTTTTGTGTTGCAGTGAGGCGCTTTCATTACACAAACCTAAACAGACCTTCAAAGAATGAAGGATTTAATGAAAGTCCACAAAAAAAGCTATTTTCTCTATTTGCTCTAATAAGAGAGACACTTTAATAAACAGCGAATGTAAAGAGAGGATGCAGCCTCATTGATGCATTAAGTATCTGTGTAGAAAGATTGTACAGAAGATACTTATGGTGTTGCTAGGCATCCCTGTATTTGTTTGATATTCTGTTCTTCAGATAAGACACGGGAGATTAATTATGTGAGAATGTTTTTTTTTATTTGTGTTTGACCAAATGTACACATGACCTTAACTGTATGAACCTTACTGTACAAAGATATTATCTCTTGCCCTCTAAACAGCTGTGTGGAGTTGATTTTAAATATACAATGATACTTGTTAAACTGTGTCTACACCAGTTGTGTGTGGTGCATCATAATGGATCAGAGCCAAATCGTCCCCGTTATAATCAACTGAGTTGTCTACACAAGCAGCTGATGCCCCCAAACCAATGTTGCCAGATCTAATGTGACTTTAACTAGTAAAGGAGGTATGAACAAATTCAGAATCTGTGGTGTAAGATAGTAGTTTCACATAAGGTTTTTGAGACGGTTTTGTTTTTTCCTTTTACATTTACATTGTTACATACAAACATACTTTCTTAAATACTTCTAAAAAAAGTCTATTGAACTAAATTCATAACCGTAATTCGTGAAGTAATTATCTGTGACCGAATCACAGTTTTGGTACATGATTCTAACACTTTTACTCATGTGATATTACTTCAAATCATTAATTGATTTATTCAGACAACTTCTGAAAGTCATATCAAATGTAACTAGTATAAAAATGCCTCTTGCAGCTAAACTAATTTATGAAGGTCAAATCAGCTTTAATCAGTGTATTGACTTAATACTCGCAAAGTGTCGTTTGCATAACGATTTCTTTGATTAAAAAAACATTCTGATGTGTCAATGTGTGCGTCATTCGCCCCCCACTCATACTGTAAAACTGTCACATTTTTGCTTTTGTTGTATGAGACGAGGAAGGAAACAAGAAATAACAAGGAGTTCTATAGTTTAGTTTTCAGTTTTAAGGAATGACCTCAGGTTAGATCAAAACATGACAAGGTTATGCTCTGGAATCTCACGTGAGACCATGTGGAATGACACAGTGTCAGTTCAGTACAGACTGTGGTTTATATATGTGTATGGTGTCTCACGTTAAGGCGCTCCCAGGAGAAAAACACAAGTCAAAAAGGTCGAACACAACTCAATGATAATCTCAGACAGAACTCTGGAGTCTATTTAGATACTTTAAGCCTTTTATTGCTATTAAAAACCATTAACCTGAATGAAAATCCAGGCAAAAATAATATTTGGCATTGTGACATGATGGTAAGGTGGGTGAAATGGCCTGAAATGGCCTATTTACTGGCCATTTTAAGGATTTAAATAGTTGGCTCTCAGGACATTGTCACTGTAATTTCTTTTACTAACCAAGAAAAGAAAACCCAGCAGCCCAGAAACCCTCATTCTGAACAGGGAATTCCATGAATGTATTGAATAATAGAAATATTGCAGACCATCACAGCTCCTCAATAGCCCACCTAGTTAACACACTGCTGGTTGTGAGTAGTGTTGGCACAGCGTGGTTTGAGCTGGCACATCCAGGTCACGTCTACTAAAACACTACATGAACATTTATTCTAATTAGGTCCATAAGCAAAGCTCTGCAATTAGCACTTATTACAGTACTTTCATAAGGTTACTCCATTCATAAAATAACTGATATATCAGTAATGCCATGATTAAAATGACTAAACATATTTAAAACTTTAAATTAGATATTAATGTAAACACAGACAATTTTAATAAAATAAATAGCATAAATTAATTCAAGTATCTTCGAGATGCACCCATCCAAGTTTTAGCACATTGATCTCATGGACAGTTTGTTATGCACACGCTACCAACAGCAATACTGAAGGTCCCATTCATCAGCTCTGCAAGGACACACATCAGACAGCTCTGACGCTGAGGTTAATATTTGCATTTTCACAATATGGCTCATAAAGTTATGCAAAGGAGATTTACGTCCCTTAAGTTGATGGATGATCTCAAATGTAAGTTCAGAACAGGCAACTATAGTCTAATAAAACAAAGCATTCATACAGCATTCAAAAGTAAGCATTTTTAATTGTCTAACTCTATATTACCCATAATCCCCGTTAATTTAACTGTTAACCCTAACATATAACCTTCTAACCTTGACTCTTTCCTCATCTTTTGTTGTTCACACAGGAGGCGTACATGTTTGTTTGCGCTTCTGTTTAAATTGTTAGTCTACGTGTTTCTACACTGATGATAAATTTGGACTCCCTCACTAAACTGCAAGTTAATCTGTCTAATCTGAAATTGGCTGAGAACCATTATTTTGTCAAAATAATGAAGTTGGTTGCTTATCTGACGGTGTGTAGTTAAATAACTGCAGCAGTGTTTAATTGCTTTGTTGTAATGGTCATTTATATTAAAATTATAATATTTAAAAAATGTTTGTTGTAGGTAAGAATTACGGTTAGTGCCCGTTGCAAAAACAAAATCTTTAGGAATTACTGTTGTCAAATTAAAATAAGTCGGCTTTCATTCACTTTTTAAAACGTCAGAACACAACCTGTGTGAACTACTTGCATTTTTGACCTTGGGAAGAACTTAAGGAAAATATTAAATGACTATTAGGAAAGTGACAATGTTGTGCATTAATTAAGAAAATAAATTAGAATGAAAAAGCAGCTTTAAAGTAACCAACCAAAAAACTCAAAACACAAACATTTTCAATTCCATGACACTGTAACATTCGCTGTAATTCATGGAATTAATTGTACAGTCTTGAAGAAAATAAATCCATAATGTTCTTCATCTTTAAAAGCATCCTAAGGGGGACAGCAGTGCAGCAGGTATTTTACAGCGAATGGGAGGCAGAAACTGCTAAATCATTGGCATTCGATGCATAAAAGATGCAGACGGACCAAATCCGATTCAATATGCTGCTGGAGTTTGCGGAGGTCCCAGGCCTCCATGTCTTTCTAAGCGAGGTCTGGATTTCTTCCTCCTCAGCACATGTGGAGGCCGGCGGGCATCAGAAATGGCCCATTCGTGTTGTAAAGACGTTGCGGGGCCGGGATGACGATGCTGAGCGGCCAAAGCTGGCAGACGGCCACTTGATGATGAATTGGGAGGTAACTGGCAGCAGATACCTGCACAGACGGGAAGAAACAAAAAAGAAATGGAGGTTGGACAGCACACTCAAAAGCAGGATTAGAGGCAACAAAGGTCACCCAAAGAGTTCAGGCACCTCTCCGCTTCAAATCCTCTCTCAGCCGAGGCTGTAGATTTCTGTCCCCTTTGCTGACCCTCGTGTCTAAACGGTGACATTTTTAACAATGAGTGACACAAGTTGCTGAACGTGACTTGTTTTAACAGATAGAAACTTGTTGGATGTCCGAGGCAGGATAGCAGGTAAGATAATTAAGGCTTAAAACAAGACAGGGAGGGTAACCATCAGAGACAGCTCACTACTCACATTGGGTGATAACAGAATGGCCTAATTATGATTCAGTTTGAAACAAGGCAATTTCAAATTATTTAATTAAATAACACACTGACAAAAGCAACATGTTGTGCTAAACAAGCTGGCTTTTTTATTTAAACCCTAATAGTCTTTTTATAAATATTTAAAAGATGATTTTAAAATGAAGTTTAAAACACATTGTTAGAAATAAAATCTTTATTTCTATATTCCATAATCTATATTTATGCTGGTTTAAAACAGTTGCACACTGTTATACCATTTTCAATATTCAATGGATTTATTCACAGACAAAATTTCAGCAGTGTATTAACAGTGTATGTTTTTAGGAACTATTATGCCTAAATACTAAATAAAGTTCATTTGTTTCTTCTTTATAATCCCTTGTGTAAACGACCTTTGTTTTTAATTTCAGCAAACACACACACACACACAAAAATACATACCAGAGCAAAACAAGGTAAAAAACACACCACAGCTCAAAAATAGAATACCACAAAACAACAACTCTGTGAAAGTCTATTAATAAATGTATTTTTTTTGTGTGTGGTCTACCGGCTTGCCTTGTTTACTGTAAAACATCTGGATTTTTTTTTTTTAGAAATGAAAATGACGTTCATTATAGAAGATGTGCAGGTATATATGTTTTTTTTAGAGCATAATGTCATTGACCTTTTTCAGTTGTATTATGGTAAACAAAAACTTTAATAAAGCTGTTTTTATAGCAGCTATACAATATTGCCAGAACAAATTAGGACTGCTGCTTATCTAACTAAAAAAGATTTGTTCCAAAGGCCTTTTTGCAGAAAGACACACCCAAGAGACTCTGGAAGAATCAAATGAACTCTTAAGAAGAATGTCCTTGAATCTTCTTGATCTACACTACAATACCACACCAAGCACGTGTCTGCAGTGCACTCACTACGTTTGCCAGCGTGTAATAACCAAAGGGGACAGCCTGCTTCCTTTATTACCCATGTGTTACGGATAATAATACTTTCGGGCAATAATAAATATTGATGTCTTCGATGCGCAATATGGACAAAAATATTGAGCCAACCTTTCACGTCACGTGCGCATGATCTTTTCTTGCGTTCCTTTCATTAAAGCTTTAAAAATCAAGCCTCATTCTCCAGTTCCTCCCTCCGGGAACTTAAGACAGGTGAGTTCTCAAGATTTGGTTTTGGGCCGGGGTTGTGCCTCATTAGCATATTTTTCACTACAGACTGCTGAGTTTGGTCAACAAAAGGAAATGTCAAAGGAATATGAAATTCAAATATAAACATATACGGAGGTGGGTCTTTCCGGCTCTAAAGAATTCCCTGTAAGGAAGTTTCATTGGTGAGAGAGGGCTCTATCACTCAGGGTCCAATCAGGCTGCAGGCAGTGTTTAATTGGACCTCTGTGAGGATTCCACCAGGTCTTTGGCTTTTGATCATTGAGCAGTTCTTGGAAAAACCTGCCAGTGCAAAGCCCCCAGAGAACTGCCAGCTGTCTAACCTTCGACAGTGTGTGTGCTTTACTAATTACACACAATCACTCTGAGATCTGCACATATCTCTTCTGTTTGCTTGTTTAAAGCCTACACTCTATCATCTGACTGCCTTGCAAAGGTTCAAACTTTGTGAGAAAACTCTATGATGCTTTGAGAGAAAACGGATAGTTCATCGTTCACCAAATATCATAATACGTTTCTCAAAAGTTAGGCAGTCTTTGTACCTTTACAACTTGATAGCAACTGTCATAAAGCTGTCATTTTATAGCTTTCACAGCCACGTATACTCTTAGAACAATGACAGTGTCCCATTTAAATTAAATTTATAATGCATCTATGTGGCATCTATACGTATAAAATATACATATAGAATTACGTATAGGAACGCACAGTTTGTTCAGGGGAACCCTTGTCAACTGTAAATAATACCACTTCAAATAATTAACAAAAAAGTGTAGTATTACAGTTTCGCCTCAAAGTTTTAGCCAATTTATACTTTCAATTAAAACATCCAAAACGTTATAATGTAACTTTACTTTTATGAGTAATTTTTATTCAAGTCAATATGAGCAAGACTGTGACATGCTTAGACATCATTTTCCTAATGAGCCAACGCAGATGCATGCTCATTGAAAAATAACAGATCCCCAAGGGCCGTTCCAGCACTGAGTCGGCAATGAGGCATGTCCTGAGAGAACACAAGCGATAGGAGAGAGCGGATGTTGGCTGGGATGGCGAGTGAAGAAGAGACAGTAGATGATTGGCTGACTTTAAGGCCACACCACTTCCAGGACACCATATTCAAAAATGTGAATGAAAGCAGGTGCTCAAAGGTTGGTGGTCACAGACTGGACATACTGGAGACACGGGGTGCAAGAGTATGGTCCAGGACCACAAGTTAAAAGGCAAAGGGGTGAAATCACAGGATGAGAGCTCTCCAACAGACAAGGGCAAATTTAAGGGCAGTCCACATGTCTAAATGGTTCTGCGTAACTGATAAGCCACGCAAGAACTTAAATGTGTGAATGTATCAAGTCCTTATCTGGTCTTTTCCTGCATTTACGCAATGTTGGAATTTTTGTAAATACATGTTTTGGGTTTATAGAAACTGTTTACATTTTTTAAGAACTTGAAATTACAAGGATTTTTTTTTCATCAATCAATAGTAGTCCAATCAATAGCTCAGGGTAAAATCTTAAGAGTAGTTTAATTGAATTAATGATTAAAAAACAATTATGTAAAATATCTTAAAATCACGTTTAGCTCGAGTTTAGAGTTTGCAAAGGCCTTAACTGTTAAAAGACATCCCTTAATTGCAAGTTTTACATGACATGAGCAATTGATCAATTTTCCTAATTTTTTTTATATTGTATTCAGTTCTGCATTGTGAACTTTTCTAATGTAACACATTACTAATATAAATTCCTTTTAGCAGCGTCCTCATGGGCAGAACCAAACATGATGCCCCGTGCTGGCAGTGGGTAACCATACCTAGTGTCATCCCAGTCTGGGCTGAGTCCACTGAGAGAACCGCGAGAGTCTGCAACAAACTTGTAGACCACAAGCAGACAGTCTCTGCACAGCTGGACGACGCGCTGACAGCACCTGAGCTCCTGTGCGGATACCACCTCACTGCTCTTACTGAACACACTCTCCCATGACGACCTGCTGGAGAAGATATGCACAGCAGAAATATATAGCACCAAAATAATAATGTATGCGCAATTTTAAAAGTCACATTTTTTTTACATTTATGTCAATACATTTATTTTTGCAGGAAATTCAGTGAAAATTGTTTTACAATATTAGGTCAAATAGATTCATGTAGTAATGCCTATTTTTGGATAATGTAGTGAATTTTATTAAAAGTGAATAATCTGTTTGATTGAAGCAAAGAAAAATTGTAAATTTGGGTAAAATTGTTATTACATACATAAGTGACACATTGTAAACAACAACGCTAAACAGCCCCCCTTTATATCAAGTTCTACCTTGTGTTTGGGACATGCCCCACAAATTTCTCAGTACTCCATGTTTCCTTGGGTCCCCCTAAATAGTCTAAAACAATTTTTTAGACTATACTTTTTTTTTCCCCCTAAAAAACTTACTGATAGTTTCGTGGATTATTTACTGGTTGACAACTTCTACTGATGCACAGTATGCAGTGTCATAACACCCACCCCCACTAGATCGTAAAAACGACAATGTTCTACCACCCTTTATCACAATAAACGCTGCAGCAACAAATCGTCTGGAAAAGTTAGAGGGTTTGATTCTCGTTCATTTGATTCTTGTAGAGGAATGAAACGATAAAACGTCTCGCCTCTTCAAAGTCTCGGTGCGGGAGAGGAGATTTGTTTGATTGTGGAGATGATGAAATGTAACGTCTGAGGATGTGAATTGTTCATTACAGGCAGGGAGGCTCTGCAGCGCTCTCCTGCTGAGATCTCCTTCCTATGCTAACGGCTCACGGGCCACCTTCACACATCAGTCCCTGATTAAACAGAAACAGCATGAGCCCCTGGCACTGTCTCTAATCCCCCAGAGCTGTGTTCGCTCTCATCAGCTCCAAATGGTCTAAAGCTGGCTATATAACATCCTTCACTCTGTGGCAATTACAAGAGTGAGTGGGCCATACAAAGTCCCTGAGAAGCCCCCGCAATGAGTAGGGAGAGAGGCGGTCAATAAAAAGGGGTCCCTGCTGTTTGCTCTCAGAGCTGATAAAATCACAGCATGTACGAGTCTACGTGTATTATAAGTGCCAGATTGTAAGTTTCTACATGTGACTCTCAAAGGAAGTGAAAGTCTGTATCAATACTTTTAACATTCAGTCAATCAGGAACAGAACTGAGGCCATTTTGCTCACGGTCAAACTTGTGCTTTAGGGGCCAAAAACACTATTAAAGGCTGAATATAAACTTACCCAGAGCTGGAAAGGCAGTTCCAGAGCCCCTGACCGTGACTCCAGAGTAGGCGGTTGAAGAC
>JAZGTK010019360.1:0-11420 GCA_036877625.1 Ambastaia sidthimunki
GAGCACTTTCTGCTTCACACAAAAGTGAATGTGTATATATATATATATATATATATATGCTTATATATACTTAACATTTGATTTTTTTTGCTATTGTTTTATCAGTTTTTCCATCTTGTTCTGTTATCCCGTGTTTTTGCTGTTTGATTTTATTGGATTGTTTTTAGATTAAAATCTGTGTGAATAATCATTTCTACTGATTACATCATTTAGGCTTTACCTGTTTATTCTTCTCTTCTGTTCATCTGATGTTCCTTTTGATCTCTCAGGTTCCTCGTATCAGTTTCCCAGTCCCGTGTCCTCTCCTTACAACGCTGTTGGCCCCCGTGACCCCCCTTATATTCAGGCCCGTATCTTTCCTCTTGCATCCTGCCCCAATCGCCGGTCCTCTGACTCTTTAAGTCTCTCTCTCACTTTCTGTGTTCCTACATCTGTACATACAGCAGATGGTTAGTGCAAAAATAGAAAACAGAAAAAAACAGAAAACACTACAGAATGACAACAACAGCAAGCTACACACAAATTCAACTGTAGGTAGACATCAACAGCCTTTACAGTTAACAAAACGTGGATTTATTTAACCAAGCAGTCAAGTTTGGCCAGTATAACACACCCCATGTATTACAGTTAGGTCTGTGCTGATAAAAAAATGACCAGCAATAGCTGTTTAAAGTTTACATGGGCCTAAATAAAGTCAGTTTAACCTGACTGTCTCATTGCATCTCAGGTTAGACCATCTGCATTATTGCAGGCCACAGTGACAGCTGTCAGCGCGTGCCCGCGCTTCTTGCGCGTCCTTGGCGGAGGGCCAGAACACCGTTTCTAGAGACATATGCAACTAAGATTATATAAAGATTATATGTGAATTAGCCGGTTAAGATATTTCAAATTCACGTCTAGTTCATTTTTCAAAGCCTTTTATTTATTTTGACTATGCAGAGCCTTTACAAACATTATATTTTAAAACTTGACATTAAAATCGCATGGTTAGATACTGTATAATCATATCGCATTATTTACACACGTGTAAGAAGCCTTAAAAATCTTTAACCAATTTAGAAGAATCTACTAGGAAACTTACTAGTAGACTTTATTTCTTTGTTTTTTTACTAGATCGGTCGCACTAACAATAAGGAAAACGTACATTCGTAGACTGGCAGTCTTTTAAAATGTTGGTTTTGTTTGAGAACAGCGCTCTCATCTGGCGAAAAACAAGACTATGATGACAGAATAATGCGCACAACAACCAAATGACTTTATTAATCCAACATTTAAAATCCCAGTGAAGACCTGTGTAGAAAATGATTAAATCTGTCTGTTTGATAAAGACCTCTGTCCTTTTTATTATTCATAATAAAAAATCCATTAATAACATTTAATATGTACACATTTCCTTCTGGCCTTTGAAAACTTTCTAAGCTCTGAACTCTTTAAAGACACAATCCAGTCACATATGTACATAAATATATTTGTCTAGTCCTTATCTAAAGGATAACAGGTACGAAACACCCTCTAGTGTCTAAATATTCTCATCATAAATAAGTAAATGAGAGACACACACAATCTCAAGACATCCTCACTGTCAGGAGAGAGATACATGGTGTCTTGTTACTTTGACAGCCACATTCATGCACATTTTATGGGATTGCTGGGTTTAAACCTGGGATATCCACTGTGCACTGATGTACAGTAGTAAGCAAGCTGTTTTCTCACCCCAAATTTGATGTTTAACCCCAAAATGTTATTGATTTTTGTTTGACTGGCTGTGTGTTCTAGATTTAAGCACAAACACACATACAATATGTATACAAACCGATTTCCTTTTTATTGTGTAGATGTAATATGTATATGCTATACCCTATATAAAAAAAATGGCCTTTATGTGGAACATGTTTAGTTGTGCGTGTGTACAAAACTCAGGAGACGTTTTGGTGTGTGAACTGATTTTTTTGTTTGTTTGCATGTTTATTTGTTATTTATTTATTCTTGGGTCTGGACAGCATGACCTCTAAATTATGAAGCAGGCCCTGTTTTTTCTCTCAGTAAAAAATAACATCTGTCCTGCAAATGGAGAGCTTAGTGTGTCTGTATAATTTATGGTAAAAGCCTCCATAGTGTGACATAAAAAATATATTGAGTCCTCATCTATAACAAATAAAACAACAGATTGGGGCATGAAACAAATCAAAGCGCTAGACTGGCTGAGAAAGTATTTAGTGAACTCAATGTTCCTCTGGAGAGACACGTCTTAATGACAGTTTATGCAATAAAAGCATTTCTTTAGGAAACATGGTGCTTTGTGCAATGTATTGTAATGCAAAACCTGGTAAAAAGCTGTTTATGTTTCTGAACCATTTCACATTCTGTTTTTGTTATATAACACTATAAGGCTGTATGTTAGCAATGGTCAGACCTAAAACATTAACTAACATATTACAAATAACAAATCGAACATTATTGTTACCTTCTTTTAGTTAGTTATTCTTTTTTACAATTAATTATTAAACACATGCTTTTATTCAAAGCAACTAAAAATATTCACATCAGCACAGACAACTACATCAGAAACACAGTCAACAATGTAACTGTGAAGTTCTGTGTATTCATAGATGACATGGTCATCTGGTTTATATGTATATGCTTGTGTATATAATCAAAGCTTAGTTTAGTGTTAGGGTTGTTTCACAATCTCTCACGCTGCCCTGTTGCTCAAAGCTCCGCCCCCTTTTATAATAGTCTTTTCCATGATTTACCTTAATGTACAATTAATACCAAACCACTTATTTTTACTTCATTTTTTTATTGGTTATGTACATAGCATTATAAGCAGCCATAATGCATAAAGCTTTAAACAATTGTGGTCGATACTGCCTTTGTACAGGCTACACATTGTTTTTGTAATATTATATCAAATTGAATTTTAAATTCAATTTATCGGTCATTTATTAAAATCAGAGAAACAAATAAGATACAATTAGATGCAAAATGTATTTCCATAAGACCATTTTATTCTCCATACTTTTTTCATTTTTAAAGGTTCCCAATTTCTAAAGGCATTTAAAGCAATTAAAGGGAAAAAAGAAAAAATAAGTACATTTTATCTACTTTAAGAAAATGACACAAATAAGACTCAACAGTAGAAGACTGAAGTTGTGGTCTCTCAGCAAAGATGTGCTTTTGTTTCCTGGTTTAGAAGCTGATGTAGGTTTAGAAGTGCTAGTGTAGGTGGGGGTAGTATTTGTGTTTAAGTTCCCTTTATTATAGCAGCTGAGGGTTACATTCCCGGTGATATTTAATGGCATTTCACAAAGATTTCTTGAGATACAGCCCTTGTATAGGGGTGTCGTAGCTGTCATACTGATGCTTCCATTAAACAAAGGTAAACCTGAAAACATTTAAACACAAATTTTCATCAGCTTTATCTTATACAACAACAATTGAAGTGTCTTTCTCTGGTAATTATTTGTCTGTATTATAAAACAATTTGTCTGTATCTGCTTAAAACCAACAAACACTAGGAATTTGTTACGGTCCTGAATGTATATTTTTTTATTGTTGTTTGTGTGAAGTGAATATGTTGTATTGAGTGTGTTGCATGCTGGGAAATGCAGTTCTTTTTCTGTGTCTATCCCTATCCTGTCCCTCATCACTGATGGAGAAGACTCAGGTTTTAAGCAGAAAGAATGATGGCTGTTCTGAGAGATAATTCTATACTGTGTGTAACTTTATATATAGTTTGATTTGTGGATATTGACCTATATATAATCAATGTAATCCTGTTTGTTGTTTTTGCTGTGTATTTTAGTGTAGAAATGTAGTTTCTTCTCTTTTGTTTTGAATCAAACAGTAGTAGGGAAGTGGGTGACATTTTCTTTGTTAAGCAAAGAAGCAAACAAATAAATATTTGTTAAACCTTTCTCACCTGTTTCGACTTGACTTTGCTGTTTATTTGACCTAAACACTTCTTAAATTATTCAGATTCCCTTAATCCCAACATACTTTTTGTTTATTATGATCTGACTTTCTCCTGAAGCCTCCTAATTCCTTTATTTACACTATAAATAAAAAAATTACAGTGTAAATAAAGCCAACTGCTTTACCATTTTACCTTTTATATGTATTGTGTTTTCATGACGTTTTAACTTTTTAATGTGTTTGAATGTTACTTGTTACTGTAGACGTAACAAGCTGTGCTTGTGCAAATTTAGTTTTTTACACCTGTTTCTATTTCATAAATGCGTTCTTATAACTTACTTGTCATGTACGTCGTATTGATGCATCGGTCCTGGATTCCCACACAGGACAGGGGGGTGGTGCACTTCCTGTCTGTCATGTTTTTGCACGAGTCACACGTCAGTCCATTCAGAGGACCATTGTGTTCTAGTGAAAAAAAGTGCAAATTGAACTAACGTATTTCGTATTTACAACCATGTTATTTATTTAACTCGCAGTGCATATAGTTGTTACAATGTTTTAGTACAGTGAGAGTAAATATATTGGTATAAATATTGGATTATTCTTACCAGGCATATTGCCACTGTTACAGCCATCAGTGTTGCAGCATGTAATAGTCGAATGAACATACCCAAAGTTAATTTGGTACCAATTCAGTTGGTAGGCAGGACCTGTAAATAGCTGAATAAGTCTCTATACGAGAATTATTCAGTTAGAAAAACAAAGGATTTAGAGTTAGCTGTGCATAGAGTGCTTTTTTTGTTAAAAACAAAAAAAAAAACGTTTTTAACTAACCTAGATTGACCTTTCCAAGACTACACTGGTGGTTAGCAGGACAGGTTACCAGTTCGGAGGATGAGTTCAGACTTTTTGAATTATCCATACACTTCAGCATTTAAACTGTTGATCACAACCATTAAAACAATTTCGTGAAATTGAAAATGGAGATTCAGTCCAGTGCCTTATAAACATTTCCTGTACATGAATTATGAATTATGAACGGTATATTACTTGAGTGGATGAGCGAAGAGGAGAGACAGAGTCCCAACAGCAGCCACATGATGAGCACGAATCAACAGTCAGTCTTACAGAAATGAGGTAAAGAACTATGAGACTAGAGTAATAAAGGTTAGAACAAAAAGAGGAGTGGAACAAATCAAGCAAGTTTGACCAGTGGGTCATTATATACCACAAAAATTGAACCAACGTGTGTATAGACGTAATTTTCTTTTATGTTAGGGTGGAAATAAAAATACTTCCTCTGTTACACAATAGGAGTGTATGCAATGTCTTCATTTAAATATGTAACCACGCATGTTTTTGTGTTTCCAGATGCCGTTACAATGACGGTAAAAGTCACACACACCTACATTTTGGGAGCCAGGGGGAAATTATGAAACATAACAAACAATGTTTTGCAGAACAAATGCAGAAAGGTTTCTGTAAAGGTTGGGGGATAAGTATACAATTTGTACAGTATAAAATCATAATGTGGGCAGTTGTGGTCTACTGGTTAGTGGGTGGGACTTGTAATCAGTAGGTTGCTGGTTTGATTCAAGTGCCGGCAGGGAGCAACTGAAGTGCCCTTGAGCAGGACACCAAACCCCCGATTGCTCCCCGGGCACTGCAGTGATAGCTGCCCACTGGGTGTGTGTGTGTGTGTGTGTTCACTCCTCACTTGTGATGGGTTAAATGCAGAGGTCACATTTCAGGTATGGGTAATCATATCTGACAAAAACATGTCACTTTCACTTTCATGTATTTGGAAACCATAGAAACCAAACTGTGTGTATGTACGTCTTCCTAATGGCATTAATGTGGTTACATCACACACCCCATTCCTTTCAAAACTTCACCATACTTTTCAAAGTATTTGTAAGGTTTTTTAAATGATTTATAGCTTACAATTATATTCCTATCCAAGCGCACTCTCTAAACATTATTTATGCCGTTTGAAATACAGTCGAGTTTTTATTATTTAACATTTATTAAGAGAATTTTGTCATATAACAATATTTGTAAAATGCAATTCATATGTTAATGTTTTTCACTTATAGACATTTTAATGTATTCAAATTTAATGTATCCTACATATATGACATATTATATAAGCTACAGTTTCAGTGTAATGTCAGAAAAGGGTTCGCTGTCGTGACCATTTGCTTGAGGCTATGAATTACCACTAATAATGCTGTAAAACATGTTCAGTTCATGTCCACACCTCAGTTTCTATAGCAAAAGAAAAAGGTAGAAGAAAAGATGTCGTACATACAGAAATCAGATAATGAGAAATTGTTTTGTACTGGTTCTGAATGAGAAACATATTCATCAGGTTATAGTAAGACAAGCCTTAGAATCACCCAGACGAAATATATGGTACATTTGTGTTTGTTTTGGCCTTCTGTTTGCAGGTATATTGAATACATTTGTGCTGAACAAAAAGCTTTTTTTAACACACATTTATTATTTGTTTTATTTTTTGCACTTTTTGCCCTAATATTTCCCATGGGGAGTTTCTAAGGCTTGTCTTAGTATAACCTGATCACCCTTCATATAATTAAGTTACTGGTGTTCTTGACTGTAGAACATTGCTTAAGCAGTGCAAAGGTTGTGGGTTTGACTTCCAGTGTGACGCTTATAGTTAAAAAAAAAAAACACCTATATTACCTCACTGCAGGCATGACGATTTATTTTTCTTATTAGAAGTAAATAATTAATAGGAAAAATAGACCAAGAGGTAATTAAGGCATGACCAGAAATTGCAACAACTTATTTGACCACTAAGGGACAGTGTTGCATTTTTCTAACCTAAAGAACTCAAACTATGGTCCTATTCTTAATGAAATTGTGCTTATGAAAGGTTAATATAAGGCTCATCAGAATTAACTGTAGGTCTCATTTACATAAACATTCATGTATTTGGTGGACTCTTATACATTACAAACACCTACATTTAATCAGTATGTTTGTTGCCTTGGAATCAGACTCTTTAAGGGACCAAAAATGGTTCTACTATGGCAAAGCTGTGATAAACCTTCATTTTTAAAAGTGAATTTTGTAAACATGCAATAAATGACGTTCGAAACATTGAAATGATATCATTCAGAAAAAAGGTCAAATTTGGAAGAATAAAACACCAAATGGCATTGTTATCATTTTCGATATATTGACTTTATTTGGTTTGCATTTTGTCTGCATTCAGATATTAATTTTTTACTTAATTTGGGCAGCATCACAATGTAATATTTTAAAAATCAACCATTACAAACCCATTACAAACCCATCAGTTTATTGTCTGAATATTAGTGGGACATGATCATATTTGTTTTCACGTAGATAAAATTAAACATTGTTCACACCTTGGCAAATCTTGTAATGTCTTACAATCAATTATAAAAGATTATATGACCTTGGTGTTATTTATGCACTAGAAACTAGCTAGCCAGCTTTGACACCGTGACAGTAATAAGAATCATCGGTAGAAGACTAAAGTTATTCCAATATGTGCTTTTTGCCCCAGAATTGGCAGATGTTGAGAGTCCACACAAATTTTTTGAGGCGCAGCCCTTCATTCCGCCATTTTGTATATCAGCAGATCCACTGTCCGATGGCAAATCTAATAAAACACACATAAATGCACATTTTTATCAGCTCCATCTTATAGCTAATGTACGTAAAAAATAACTTATTGAGTGACTTTCTCAACTTATTTTAAATGTTTTTTTTTGTCATCAATAGTCTTACATCCCACCACATCACCAAAAGAAACAGTAATTCAGTAAGTTAGTGTACCATTCCAATTTAAGCAGCAGGTCTGGATTCCCACACAGGTCAGAGGGGTCGTGCACTGAGTGTCTGTTGGGCTGTTGCATGAATCACACTTCAATCCATTCGGGACTTCACTTTGTTCTGTACAGAATGTATGTGAATGTATGTAAATGTGTAAATATTAGTATATAGATATATATGTATATACATACAAGACTTGATCTATATATGTACAGTATATCTACATATGGTGAACATCTATATGGTGAACAGTATAGTATACACTTACCGGGCAGATTGCCATTGTTACAGCCGTCTGTGTTGCAACATGAAATAGTCATATTAAAATACCCAAGATTATATGATATAGTGCTTGTTGTGAGGGAATAGCACGTCAAAGCTGACACACAAGACTGAGCAACATTTGATGAACCACCTAAAAACCAGGAGACAAATTTATTGTTTAAAGATATTTATATATTTTTATACACAAATGTAATATTACATTGCTAAAACGAGAAAATCTTACAATTTCTAGTAGTAATTGGAAGAATAATATTTTAGATAAAGTGATAAGTGTGAAATAAGTGCAGTTAACAACTAACCTACATTGCTCTTTATAATAGCACAGTACTGGTTGGCAGGGCAGGTTGTCAGAGTTGAGGTCTGACCAGTTAAACCACTCACGTGACACTTCAGCATTTGAACTGTTAATCACAACAATTACAACAAATTACAAAAACATTAGCCTGAAACATATTTTAATGGTCATTTATTGCTTTCAATATTCATTTTCTGTACAAGTCAGAAATTATTACCTGAGTGGATGAGCGAAGAGGAGAGACAGAGTCCCAACAGCAGCCACATGATGAGCACGAATCAACAGTCAGTCTTACAGAAATGAGGTAAAGAACTACGAGATTAGATTTATAAAGGTTAGAACAAAAACAGGAGTGGAACAAATCAAGCAAGTTTGACCAGTGAGTGAGTCAATAAAAACGTTACATTGAACACTATGTTATAATGTTAAGGTGGAGGTATCTCCACCCAAACATCTCAACCTCCAGGATCTCACACCTCCAGGATACAGCTTCCTGATATTTAAGATTCATTTCCTCATTTAATTTTACATATACATTTGCCACAATATGTATATATAAATAATATGTGAAAGTGTGTGTGTGTGTGTACCACATTAACCAGAGTTTGAGGAATTTGAACCTAAAAGTGATTTAACTAACCTAAACCTACTAAACCTGTAAACCTGTTTTCATGTTAGTATCTGTTGTTATGTTCTAACTATGAGCTGTTTTTAAGAATGTTTTGTATTTAAAAACTGTATTTAGAAAAGTTTTGAGAAAAAAAAAGAAAAAATTACAATTTTGCAAAAATTAAAGTAAAATAGTAGTATGCAAGTGTGTGTGTGTGTGTGTGTGTGTGTGTGTGTGTACAACACATTGCAAATGTGATCCTTTCTTAACAGATTACTCCATATATGTGAATTGAGAAAAATAGTGTTTTGGGCCTTTGTAGATCTTTCCAAAAAAAACTATTGAGATGCTAACAACCTGTGTTACATTTTTCAAAGGATTCAGATGTATTGGGAAAATATGTTTTCAAACCACACAGAAGAAACATACAAAATGCATGTTTTTATTTAGTCAATATTGCATCCATGCATATACTTGTAAATACTCAAAAATATAGCATTAGAAATAAATAATCATTACATTTCAGGGTATGACTTCACAGCACCTCCCACAGTATACAGTACATATATAGATTTATACATTGTCCAGCTGAGTTATTGATTTGTCATTAAACATCTCTCTTTATTATAATGTACAGAAAATGTGGCTGTAGTTCAGTTTATCATCATGTGCTGCTTAATTCTGTGTCTGTTGAGGAGCTTTTAAACTTGTGTGTAAATCTTTGTTTAATTTTGCACGATGGGATGTTTTAATGAAAAAAGAGGTAATATTGCAACTGGTTACATCATACAGGAAACTTTGACATAATTATGGTCATAGACAAGTTCCAGCTTGCTGGAATTTTTGCTATTGAAGTTGAAAAATCTTCCACTCCTCAATTTTCTAACGGGAAAAAACGGGTAGGACGGGAAGATGTCATAAACTCAATGAGGTCAAATTCAATGACGAGAAATGGTTCTGTACTTGTCCTGAATCAAAAACGTATTTATAGGAAGACCGATCAGGTTATGCTAAGACGAGCCTTAGATACACCCCAGGGGAAACGTTAGAGTAAAGTGCAATTAAAATAAATGTGTATCTGATCATTTATTTTAATAACATTCATAGATTATGCTTGATCGCCTCACATAAATATAATCACGTTACCTGCAAATAGAGGGCCAGACATGTAACAATGTATCACGCCTGTTCCAAGCAAACTTAATATCTTGAAAATAGATACAGTAGCTGTGCTTCAGGACAGATTTGGGGACGCTCGCCCTCATTGGTCCCCCCGTAACCATGGCAACTTTGATTTCAGAAGTGCATTTCTCATTGGCCGTGACTGGCAAGCTGTCTCTCTGCTGTTGACTGTTGGCCCAACAAGGCAGTTTGAGGCAGTAGAAAGATAAACCAGATGGAAATGAAGGCAAGGCATTTGCATTCAGAGTGGAGCTGTAGGATCTGTGGCTACGGCTTCATCACTGTGAGCGTTTAGAAGGTCCACTATATCAGAGTTGGAGGCCTTCACGGCTACTGAAAGAGCTGTGTTTCCATCCTATAGTAGTGACAGAGGGGAAAAGTTAAATGTAAGTGAGTTAAGAGTTCATTGCTACAGGCTAAACTGGTATTAAACATCTCAGTTTGATCAAATAAACTAAAGATTTGTTATGATAACTGCAAAGCCTTTTAGGATAGATTAAAGGGTTGCACTTTATTTTAAGGTGACCTTAATTAACAACCTCTACTTACTATTGGGTTAGGGTTAGAATTTAAGTTTGGTTTACTTGCATGCAATTATACTTTACTGTCATTACCATAATAAGCACATGTAACATAACAAAGACACAGTAAAACAGTGTTTCCCAAATCATTTCTCAAAAAGTTTTCCCAAATAAAGCAACCCCCGTTTTCAATCCTCCTTCAGAAGGGCCTGAAGAGTTTATCTTCAACCCTAATCAAACCCACCTGAACCAGCTAATCAAGGTCTTAGTCAGCAGACTTCCAAGCAAACTTCCAGGCAGGTGTGTTGAGGCAAGTTGGAACTAAACTTTGCGTTATCATTTTAATTATTTGTTGCTCAATTAATAATCTGTCCTACCTGCACGTCCTACATGTAATTCTATTAATTATTATTGCTTTTTTAAAGTAGATGATTAATAAAAAAAAAGGACCAGAAACTGCAACAACATATTTGACCACCGAGCAGCAGTGTTGCATTTTCTGAAGACTCAACCTACTGCCTCTTTCTCCCCAAAATGATTCTTTCTTTTTTTATATACAAAGCTCATCAGAATTAACTGTAGGTCTCATTTACATACACACTTATGTACTTGACAGACGTGAACAGAAAGGCCTGCATTTAATCAGTATGTGTGTTACCACTGGTCTAAGGTTCAATACATTGTATTGCTGTCTCACCTTATCTGTGAGTGACGTGTCACAATCTGGTCTCTCCAGCAGTGTTTTGGCTATCTCAGTATGGCCATGCTCACAGGCACACATCAG